>BMAV01001071.1:176901-193992 GCA_019973955.1 Trichonephila inaurata madagascariensis
TATATATATATATATATATATATATATATATATATATATATATATGTATGCATGTAATGAGAAAAACTTATTGTGTGACATAAATTGTCGTGCCGAGTGGTTGATTTTAAATGTGGCGAACTATAAAGGTAGGGCGTGGCCAGTGATGTGTGAATGATACTGTATTATCGAAGAAGCAGGAATCTTGAAAGGATTAACTCCAATTTATCGCACTTCTTGAAACATATAGCATATTACAAATATAAAGATTGGACGGTACATCACAGACAAGGACAATCACAAACACACAAAGCGCGGCAGCCGGCTGCCTACATGATTGCAGAGAGGCGAGAACAGAAGACAGAGAGCGCGCGATTTCCAGATCTCGGTGTTTATGGGCAACGGAACGTCACGTGATCTTAGGAGGTGGATGGAGATAGTTTCATAAGTTCCCGGTAGGCGGGTAACCAATTAAAATAATTACATGGTTGTCTTGAAGGACTGGACATTAATAATTCAAGAGCTATTACAGATTATTGGAAGTATTACATATATATATATACTGAATTGACTTAATTTTTTTTATATTGCTTGTTTGGTACAATTCATACTTTTTCAGATGGAAATAAATGCAATCATTTTAAAAAGGTGCTTGTCTCAGGTATCCTCCACTTCCACAATGTGGCCCTATCTAAAACTTTTGCCCACCTCTGGCATAGACTGCTAAATTTTTATTTTTTAGCCTAATGATTACGTCTCAGTGCTTTCGTCCACGTTTCTTTCAAAAATGTAATCCTTCCCACGAAATTAGATTATGTACACCACTGGGTTAAATGGACCTGAAAAGTCTTAACATGCTGGAAATGTGTGTGACCAGTAGTTACACAAATCTTATTTATAATTTCTTTTTTCTTCTCACCTCTCCTAGTTATTCTAAAGTGAACATCCAGTTAATTAAGTTTTAAATGAGACGGCTTACAAATAAACACATTAATTTTATTCTTCATAAAGAATGTAGGGCAAATTTATAAAAGAATAAAATAAACAGGAAAGGCATCACATAATTAAGGTTCCACAAAGAAAATTTTTCAGTCATCAATTGAATAAACAGTGTTGGAGTGCGATTACCAAAATTGTTTATTGTATAGGCCAACTTCTTGAATTTTAATTATATCTTAAATGAGTTAGACTTATAGCAGATATTATGAACTTCTTTAAATTTTATTTAAAGGTAGTTTAAAGAAATAAAATAAACAATTGATTTATACAAGTCAAGGTATAAATTGAATTTTTGTTATAAGTTTGATAGTTGTTAAAACTTTTGAGTTAACAATTTCCGGTAAAAAAAAATTCATACATTTTAAAGTTTTTCTTTTACTGTTAGTGAATTTCATATACCTATTTTTATAGACATGTACGGGACAAGTTACACAAAACGTAAATTCTATTCAATTATAGAATAAAAGATCACTAACAGAAATAATTGATCTCGCATCGTGAAAAGAAAACAATACTAAAATTTTTATAAAAAGTATTTTTATTTCAAAAAAGCTATAATCTAAATTCCAAAATCGTTTTTAGTTCTTTGAATTGTTTCATCTGATTGAAAGATCTTCATCATACATGGAGTATAATTTAAAATCATACACACACACAAATGCAGAAAAGTTAAGGTATGACCATGAAATGTTTAATAAATAAATTATAGTTTAAAAAAAACTAAAAAACACGCTTTTATAGTGAATTGAACTAAAAAGTAAAAAGATAATTCTTAATATACGAATGAAATGATGCACGCGAAAATTAATGTCATTGGGGTGAAAGCGCGGGGTGCTCTATATTAATTGTTATAATTTCTTACTAGTTCTATTTCGAAATGCTGAGTTACTGTAAAAATGTAGCACAAAGCACCCCACGCTTTTACCACAATGACATTAATTTTTTCGTTAATCATTTTATTCTCATATTAAGAATTATTTTTTTACTTTTTAGTTCGATTCACTATAAAAGCGAGTTTTTTAGTTTTTTTTAAAACTATAATTTATTTTTCATTTTTTAGTTCAATCTACAATAAAAGCCTATTTTTCTTTTTAGTTTTTAAAACTATCATTTATTCTTTGTTGAATTTATCCTTGAGTTTGATATTTAGAGCCGGAATTATGTGGCTGCTGGAATTAGTCTTGCTTTTCAATGGATATTAATTAACAGGTCTGAAAGGTACTTATTCTCTGCGCTTATGGGGCTTCGGATGAGTCCCATATCGTTGTATTTCAAAGATTCCGTCTCTGTAGATACAGGTCTAACTAATAAAAGTGTATAAGAAGAAATATTAAATGTCAATCGTATTATCACCTTTTAAACGTATTGCTATAATGTTAATTCGTATCACCACTTCTAAACGTATTTCTTTATGAAAATAAAATATATTTAGCAGTTAGAACATAAATAGCGAGTCTTTTTTTATTTTCATTTAAAAAAAACTAGATTTATATTATGGTAAGAAATTGCTAACGCACCCCTATCCTACCCTTTCTCACATAAAGAACCCTTTTTTTTTTGTTTTATTTGTATTAGCCACTATCCTATTCGGAGTTTTAGGGTTTCACCTTAATCTCTTAGTCGCCAAATCTGGAAGTGATACACGGAATTAGTCGCCAAATCTATAAATCGTATTCCTAATTATCCTAATCAGGACAATGGAACAAAATTATGAAATTATTGTATTGTCATCGGTCCTTGACAAGTGTGCAAAATTTCGAATTAATCTGACCTTTTGAAATGGGTAAAAATCGAGTTCACAAAGATTCCATTACATTGAA
The DNA here is from genome assembly GCA_019973955.1 of Trichonephila inaurata madagascariensis. Taxonomy (NCBI): domain Eukaryota; kingdom Metazoa; phylum Arthropoda; class Arachnida; order Araneae; family Nephilidae; genus Trichonephila; species Trichonephila inaurata. Next base: position 179,700 of record BMAV01001071.1, read on the forward strand.
GTGAAACTTATGAAAGCGTGTTAAAAAGAAAAGTTACGCAGCGAGTTTCTCATTCGAAAACTGCTTTAAAATATTGATTGTATGTGAGAGGATCGTTTCATGCTTCCTATAAGAAGGAGAAACCGGCACGTGTCTAAATTGGATAGTGGCCAGATTGAGGCTTTTCAAAAGTTCAGTTTATCATTCCGTTATATTACTTTTCTCAATGGTCGGAGTCCAATAACTGACATGAGAATCGATGGGTTTGAAGAAAGGAAGATTCAATCTGGGTACCTTCCGTTCCGTACGCAAGTACTTTATCGACCATACCAAAGCTATCGTCATCGCGTGATGTTTGGTACTAGTTTATATAGATATCACACCTCCACATACGCCCATGCCAGTGATTAGGTGAATGAATAGGCGAATAAACGATACCATATTCGTGGCGAGCATGTAATGTGGGTTGCGTCATCGTGCGTGACGGCTTGAGAATTGCGTATTTGTGTGAGACGTCTTTTGTGTGACGGCTTAATTGCGTCATTTGTGTCTAACGGCTTAGTTGCTTTTGCGGTGGATAGATGGCGCCACGACTGCGGTGCGTGAAGGGTGTGGTTCCTTTGCACGGCCAGGGTCACCAATGAAGAAAGGAAGATTCGATTTGGGTACCTTTCGTTCCGTACGCAAGTACTTTATCGACCACGCCAAAACAATCGTCATCGCGTGGTGTCTGGTACTAGTTTATATAGATATCACACCGCCACAGGTTCAAGAGGACCATACCGAACCATGTAGGACCTTAACGACTTCCTGCCACTAACGCCGAAAATGTCGTTTTGTCAGAATAGCCTTGCAAGATCGTACGGCTACATCAGGACTTTGGATCAGAAAATGGATTTGTTTGCATCCACAAGAGCAGTGCGATGAACAGCATGGATTATCTGCATGATCATAATTACCGTTGTATTACTTTGTAATGGATTCTATTCGAGTCTTCTACTGATCCTCTTGGGGAAAATATTCTTTAACTGTAATTTTAGTTTAAAAATCGCTTTCCGTAGAGATGACTTGATTTTATGCAAATGTAACTACTATTTAAGTGCCTGTCATTGAGCAAGTGTGTTAATGGGTAAGCGTTGATCGTTAAGCTGAATTCCAAGTGTTAGTAAACGTAAACAGCGACAGATGGTCGCGTGTTTAAAGATTAATATTTGACGGAGAATCCATCAGGAAGTTGTTAAGCAACCTACCTTGGAGCTAATCACGCTATCGAGCTTCAAGAAGGATTATACAAACACATTCTCCACTCCATATAAATACTTTCCATAATTTTGGCCGGTTGAGTAGCATGGTTGGTTTGTCACTGACCTTCTGCACCCAAGGTTGTGGGTTCGATCCGAATCCAAGTCTATGGATTTCCCTTACGCAGAAAATCGACAGCGACCATGTTGTATGATTATACGGCATGTAAAAGATCTTAAGAGTGTCTGTTTGGCTTGGGTGCTCACGGCAAAATTAAATCCTAGTACATGTTTGTATCGACAGAGCTCAGGTGCCTCCCTCTAGGGAGGAAACTGGTCGTCAAAATTACCTTCGGCGATTGGTATCCTCCTATTTGGTGCCGCAGCTTCCGGGGAATATACTAGGTCTGCAATGGTAAAACACCAATCCACAGCCCATTAGAAATAAAAAAAAAACTTTCTATAATTTAGTTATCCGATTACGGGTTGGAATTTCATATTGCTCTCTGAGTTAAGTTATAAAAGTGTATTTCATAAAGTGCTAAAGATTAAATAAAATGAGTTATTTTATGATCATGTCTGCTTCTTTCTCGAACCCTCTCACATGCCCGCGACAACTTGACATTGTAGCATAGACATGCGAGGCGATATGGTACACCCAACGGCAAAACTAGGTACAGGAGCTGTTCACTCTCATCATTTCAGACGTCCTACTTAAGAATAGCAGCTGCTTAATGGACGTATCTGTTACTGGACGCACGGAGGAGAAAGTAAGTGGTCTTCTGACATTAGATATCGTCATAAATGCCGTGTATCTGATATGGGCAGTCTTTGGATATACGAGATGAACAGTTTTGTTACCGTTATTGGTAACCTGAGCAGTCAGCGTTACATTTCTTAGACTTTAAGGCGGGTGGTTGCGCCTTATCTTCGAGGCCTCATCTTTCAAGAAGGTAACCCAAGACTGCTTGTTATCTTTAGTGTCCTGATCTATCTAGACACATAGGGTACTCGACTGTACCCCGATTAACACGTTCTCCAGATCTCTCACCCACTGAAAGCTTACAGTCAGGGGTTTCTGAGAGACTTGGCTGTCACTGCTCTTTAGCCACTACGTCTGTTGACATGTGGACATGTAGAGTATAGACTTAAATTAGAGAGCATAGAATGACTTGGCCGTATCTGCCATCCAAGCCCAGTTCAACTCGGTGCCAGAATGGGTACGTTTTAGCCATCAGAGGCGGTGGTTGTGTGTACTTATTTTGGGCCCTGTATGCCCTCCCCCCAATGGACTAAATTCATGACAGTCACATGATAAAGGCAAACACGTGTCCTACATTTAATTCAAAACTGACATTAAACTAACTTGTACTTTTTATTCTATTCGTAAAACCTATAAAATTTCAAATTTCATATAATTGGGTAAAGATGTTCAACTGTTATAAAAAGAAACTTCAACAAAAGTATTTTAAAATTTAAGAAAAAATCTAGTTTTATGTATGTATTTTTAAATAAAGGGACAAATATTACTTTTTTTTTAAAAAAAAGTTTATGTAAAAAACGTAATTTGGTAGCAACGAAGTAAATGATTTGATGAGCTAAAAATAGATGACTGCATTTATCGCGACTATGAGGTCACATGAGTTTTTGAATTGATTGGCTAGAAACACGTGACTGCCGTTATCATGTGACTAAATGACGTCATATGAATTTAGTCCATTGTTTTTTTTCTATTATAGTCTGGTAGTTTTAAAGGCTTAAATATAAAAATGCTTATTTTTATAATGTTTTAAGTTTTGATAGAAATTTTGTTTTCAAAATAACATTTTTAATAAGTTAAATGATTATTTAAAATTGTATAATAGTTTAATGCACTTTCTATTTAGTTGACCATGTCAAAACATTCTAGAAGTAATCTCCTCATATAATACGTTGTTCATGCGAGTTAATATCATTCAGTTCTCATTCCATTACAAGTTTAATCCACACTTTTTCAACATAAAGGAATGATATATGCAAATGTTATAACTGGGAAGCTTCTTTTAGAAAATTTAAATGAAGCATTTTGATTACCGCTGAAAATTCACCAAACACGTAGATTTCATTGATATTTTTGCGCTTTTATTTTTCTGAACTTCAGCTATGTTTAATTTATTCACAAATCCTGATTCCTCCCATGTAGCGAAACACGAGTAAATAACCCACGTGTTGCTATTTTAAATATTTAAGCTCCATTGCTGTAGTTGATGACAATTGCATTAGATATTTTGGAACTTAAGTCTCGTGAATGCTAAAACAAAGGTATATATCATCATTCAAAATAATTATCATGCTTAGTGTTCATTTCTGGATAATTATAAGGAAATGCGTTCTGGAAACATTGTTACTGATGCATATAAGGAAATTTTCTTCAAGGTAAAAACCTGGGAATCTAAGAAATTCGTTGGAGAGAGAGACAAGCGATATGCATATACTTACAGATAAAACACTTTCTGTACTTATTAATAATCATTTAAAATTTAGCAACTATATTTTTAAAGACAATTAGACTTACTTTTCCTTTTGGTTACGTCACTGAATCTTTTCCGAAATGTTCCTGGTAAAAATTACTGTCACTGAAATTAAGTATTTAGCTGTAAATTTTGTTTAAATGAGGAATAAATGATGAAGCATATTTATGACGTGAGCAAATTATTCCCACTCATAACTGATTAAAACCCAGATGAAACAGCATGATAGGACAGTAAAAAAGTCGTATATTTATACCATAGGTAATTGTTTGATTTATGTAAAAGGTTAGAATAATTCTCAACAAAATCGAATTATCTCGTTAGTAGCTTATGTCTTGCAACCGAACCTGTTGATTCCCCGGGTATTGAGCAGCCGCCTTTACGACTTGTAATGTTGTAGAACACACTATTTTTCATTACAGGTCACAATTTTGTCCAGAATGTTCTCTTCCCTTTGATCTTTGAGCAGAGCCAAACAGGACGCTTTCCTCTTGCTCGAGTCTTCCACAGTCAATTCTTGAGGCACACAGAGGATTATACGTTTGAGAGCATTAACTATTGTTTTTTGACAAACGTCCTGCTCTATCGCAGTAGTTCGTGTTGAAACATTTCTGTCTTGATCAATGATTCATTTTAACTGGTCACAATCCACCTCAATAGGGCGGCCCGAACGTGGTTCATTTTCAATGTCAAAATACCCAGCTTTAAACTTTCAAAACTAAACTTTTACTGCATCATGGGAAACAGTATTGAAATCTAAACTTTCACGCATTTTTTTGTGTTATTCAATTGCACTGAGTTTATTTCTGAACTCATGGTACATAATCGTTCTGATCTGTTGACGTGATAGCACTGATGGTTCATCCATTGGGCGCTTGGGGCTAGCGTCCAGGATCCTGGGGCCCGAAAGGCCAGAACAGAAATATAGAGCAAAATTTATAACCAGAAATTCTGATTGATTTTCTGCTTATAAATTTTGATCCCTCAGTGCCAAGGGGCCCTGTAGATTATCTGCGCCCAGGGCCCGATATAAGCTTAAACCGGCACTGCGTAAAAGCTCTAGTTTAAGTACTTTTTGGTACACAAGGTAATAAAGTTTTGACGCACAAATTACACAATCATGTAGTTCCAACTTTCAGATGAGGGCTGCGGTAGCTCAGTGGTCAAGGTATCGGATCACGGCAGGCATGCCATGAGATCGAGCCCAGTACCACAAAAGATCTGCGATGCATGTTAAATCTGTCGAGAGCTGAGACGTACTCCCGTTAGTGTGGTGTGGTTGTTAGGAGAGGGGATTTCCAGCTTAGGTGTCTTCCACTTCACTTGACCATGGTTCAAAATTACGTGGTCCGTCACCAAAAGCCCTCGTGAAGCTGAACAGTGCGACTTTAATATTCACTCACTCACCAACTTTGAGATTTAGAATGCAAAAACCCACTTGGAGTAAGGTTAACTACCACGGGAATGGCTACTATTGTCGCGGAGGTATCTCTCCTCGGCGGAAAACTTTTTACTCAACCCGATAGTAGTTAATCTGTCAGGAGTAGAATGCATATGCAAGATGTAACTACAAATTCGCAAGGTTTAAAAATTTCCCTAAATTGAATTTAGGAATTCCAAATTAAATCTGATTCAACTGCAATGGTGAAAGGTAATATTCTGACTCTACGTGGAGAATTGCGTGAAATTGTTCCACTCCTTTATAGGAAATGGCAACCTTGTGAAGAGTTATTTCTAGCGTATTCTCTTATGAAAGTAGAGTTTTATTACGCGCTTTTTACTTATTTAATACAATAATTTAATAAACAAAGATTTACACAAAATTTATTTTTCAGGCTTTTATTAAAAGAAATGTGGGTGATTAATACAGTAAAACCTTTCCAAGTTTTAAAATACAATGACGTATTATTTACTTCATCACTGATTTCTTATTTGCTAGTAGCTACACAAATAGCATTTAATATCAAAAAAGGAAATAATTTTAAAATTAATAGTATTAATCAATACAATTATATTCTATAAAATATAACATCTTTAATTAGTAATGTGTATCCAAAAAAAAAATTGTTTGTTTTTTTTTTTTAAAAACAAATCTTGAGTATACGAAACGTAAGATGAAGAATGAAAGTAAATTATAGCTAAATTTTTCGGTAGATGAGTTAAATTGAAGCAATCATTTGTAAAATATATTACGTACAGACAAAAGCATAATTAATTCTTAATATTGTTATAGATCGAAAGCTTAAGGTTGTGACGGGCTCACGCGTCTTTTCTGTAACATAACCTCTGGGTTCTTTGACGGCCAAGATTAATGGCAAATCTTTTCCAACCCAAATCCAAGAAGTGAAATGCAATTGTAAATGCAAATAAGATAGCCTTTAAAAGAACAGAAGTTTTAGTGAGCGGGATGGCAATTTAGAGAAAGTTCTGTTTGGAAGAGATAGAAGTGTAATTTGACGGCCTATCAAAGATTACAGATTCCTAGCCATTACTACAAGGTGCATACTATTGCACGCGTGTCTAAAGGTCTCTCTGAAATTGATTGAACATTTGCGTGATTCAAGGTAGAACTGAATATTTGATATTAGAACTCGTAATATTATTAGAATTGAAAGTAGGCGGATAATATAATTATTTAGATAAGTGATCCGTAGCGTGATCCGGTTTAGCTACAGCTACGTGTTTGGTTTATTCTCACTTAATACAAGTTTATCCAATATATTAGAAATTTAAGTTAAACTCTTAATAAAGTCATATTAAGAATTCTAAAATGTCGATTCATTTCGAGAATCCCACACCTTTAATTCACGCTGACAATCAAAGATATGGTCACCATAGACGACCATATCACAAGGTATCCGACTACGTTCGAAACCGTGATTTTAAAAAGGCGCATAAATGGATAATTTTCATGATATTTAGTGTCACTTAGATTAGAATACATGTATAAAATTGTTTTAAGGACATTGTGACAAAAAATTATTTAAATACACTATTTCGGCAAAAAATTAACATAGAATAACCTTTATTCAAAATGTTCTCCTTTTGTGAAAAATGCTTCTATTATAATAATATTTTGCCTGTATATAGCTCATACCTCTGTACAGAGGCTCAACTTTCATTTTTGAAAAATTCACATTATTTTCAGATTTACAACCATTAGAAATAATAATCAGCGTTTTTTTTCTTAAAATTTCTCTCCTAAGTTGTCGTAAAACACGGATAAACCCACTTCTAAGTTATATATTTCAAAAATTCTAGTTGAGCCTCTGTACAGAGGTCTGAGCTATAGACAGGCAAAATATTATTATAATACAAGTATTTTTCACAAATGGAGAATATTTTGAAAAAAGTTTATTCTAAGTTAATTTTTAGCCGAAATATTGTACTTAAATAACTTTTTACTGTACTACTATTCTTAAAACAGTTTTATGTACATTTTCTAATCTAAGTGACACTAAATATCAAATATTATCCCTTTATACGATTTTGCAAAATCACGGTTCCGAACGTAGTCGGATGGCTAAATAAGGCTTTAAAAGATTGGAAACGCAGAACTATATATATTTATTCTTGTGAATTTAACTGTCAAAAAATCTTAATCTCTCTTTGAATATCATAAATGCTCCAGATGTCAAAGATCTTACCTTTTACCCAATTGTACTATCGATAATTTTATTAATTTTTTTTCGACATATATGTCTGAAAATACTTTATTCTTTATTCAGGTATATACATCAAGTTTAATTTCGAAAGTATTAATATATAGATCAGCTTTATTTTCGAGAATCTTCTTTCCCTGGAAGATACACTAGAAATTCACTGAGAAAGAAGAGATTTTTACGACTTTATGAAAAAAGCACTTTTTTTTTACCCTTGTTAACCATAAAAAATACTTAATTATTAATTAGAAAATAAAAATAACATCAGAAAAAAATTTGAGCTTCATTTTAAATTTTAAATGCAGGTTATTTGAATCTTGCCTCAACACTGAAATGTCAGAGATTCGGAAAACAATTTTAATTAGGAAGCTTTACTTTTTAAATTTCTTCCAGAATGTTTTAATACTACAGTTATTTTGCTGATTTATTACTTTTTTAATCATTTCAAACGACACTCACGACATATACACAACTGGTGGTTATCAAAAAATAATGGAAACATCTTAGATTTATAAAGAATAATTTATTAGTACGGTGTAAGACCTCTTTTACATATAATACAGCTTGGATTAGTCTAGAAATGGATCCATGCAAGTGCTGAATAGTGTTTAGTAGAATATTGTACCATTCGTTACAAAGGTATTGTGAAAGTTCTGGAAGAGATGCTGATAGAGGATATCGATTCCGTATTGAACGCCCTAGAATAGACCATAACGGTTCTATTACATTAAAGGTTGGGTGAATGTACAGGCCTAGGGAGATGTTTAACTTCATCCTCATGTTCATCAAACTGTGATTGGGCAAGTCACGCTACACCAGGGAGGGTGAACCAATGGCACGGGTGCCATTGATGGCACGCGACACAATATTTTGGGCACATCATCAATTAAAGCGGTTTGCATTTGAGTTCAAAATATATTTCCCTATGAAGTACTAGATGTACATGGGAAACCAGACGCAGAAAAAGTTATTGAAGAATTTACTTCCGTAAAAATTTGATGTGATTTCATTTGACAAACGGAACTTATCCTAATTCGATTGTCTGGAAATTGTAGAATTTGAAATGAAACTGATTGACTTCCAGTCTTATTTAATATGGATTCAAAAATTTATGGAAACAAGAAAAAGTTGGAATTGATTGAAACAGAAAGATTAACAAGCCATTTAAGTAAAAATGCCAATAGAGAAATTTTGAAAGACACATTTAACTGTTTGAAGAATTTGGCTCGTACTATTTTAACCTATGCCTGCGAATCATTATTTTCAGAGAAGAATAACAATAAGGACTCACTTGGAAATCTTTTGGCAAATGACTCCAATTCAGCATGCATTCAGCTAAAAGTAACATCTAGCAATCCTAATCTACACTATTAAAATTCGTATATAAGTTATTTGTCATCTAATCTGTAACGCAATAGTCACACTAATGCTACTTTAATTTGAATTACACGTATAACTAAAACATTTATTATTATACAGTTCAAAGCGTATGTTTTCGTGGTTAATTAAGAGTTTCGAGTTATTATTTAGTTTTATTTTTTTACAGATAATCACAAGTCAAAAATATTTCATGGCACGTGTGTACCTCATTAAACATCACTTTAGAAAATATGGCACGTTGATCCATAAAGGTTCGCCATCCCTGCACTACATAGATAGGTGCATTATCATTCTGGAAAACAGTTACAGTTTAAACAATGAGTATGAACAGTTGTGTGTTTTGTACAATGGGGGTTGGTTCCACCGTTAGGCGCGCGCGGACAGGATTATCCTTAGTTTTCATTGAAAATTAATATTCTTTTGTGTCTTTACTTCTCTGTAAACTAAATATTTTACCATCACAATTTAACGTTCTAAATATTAATTATCAAGACATTTTTGAGTAATTATAAAAGTATAAAGAGAGTAAAGGAGTTTTGAATGAAATTGAAGTATATTTAAGTATGCTAAGAAATATCAATAGCATTCACATTCCTTTTGCTTTATCACGGAAAAATAAATTTATCATAAAATAATAACTAAAAGTTTTTGTAAATGATGCCGTTCAAGACAATCACATGCACAATTTAAAGTTTGTCAGAATAAAATAACATTTATAAATAGCATTAATTTTTTTTAAAAAATAAACTTACAAAACCTGTTGTATTATATTTGTGTAATAACTGTATTTTATATACAAAAATACGTTTTATTTTAAATGATTTAAACATGTCCCAACAGTATTTTTTTCACTTCACTTGCTGCAAATGCAATTCTTTGTTAAAAAAAAATATTATGGAAAATAAAGAATGTACTGGTAACTTGTCTATTGCAAAATGCATATTAAAAATACCCTAATATATTAAAGAGAAAAAGAAAAGATAAGAAAAGACAACGTTTCATCTCCTTAAAAAATACTATTGTTATATAATAGACCTTAAAAAGATCTTGCGAGATTAAGTCATTTTAAAATCTTTGGTGCTCAAGTCATGCACGCAGCAATATATTTTACGATTAACTTAGATAAAATAAAAATCAATTTCTTTCTTTAGTTTCTTAAAAACTCTTTTAAGTGATTTTTCTCACGCCACACACATTTTTTTTTCTCTTTTCTTAAAATATAGTCGAACCGACATAAATCACTACATAAATGCAAGTTTTTCCTCGTGGAACTTTAAATGCTTTAAAAATAGGATCGACAATCTTTTCATTAACGAATGAAAAAATTAGAAATTAATCGAGGACATATAGTTAAATCTTCAAGAAAAAACTAATAAATAAGCAAAATAACAAAAATTTGATTATGCTGATTTACTCAAAACAAAGCTAATAAACTGCAACTCACAATGCACGTGTATAAAATAAATTAAAACCAGATTAAATATTTTAATGCATTCATAAATTTATTTTAACTTGACCCTGTGATGACATATATTTTAATGTATTGCAATTCGAACCCTTAATTAGAATAACCTGCTCTTAAGTAATTATCTAAATGTGCCTCTTCAAAATATTTATTTTATAATTAAGTTTATCCAACTTTTATTATCGTACAATCGATATGTACCTTTCCTAACCGTGCACGAAACTATGGAAAAATACAATTTGTATGATAAAACAAGCAGTATAAAAAAAAGTTTTAAGTCAATTCCTACTTTGAATGGATGAATAGAAAGTACTTTATTAACGATTGAAAATGTATATATATATATATATATATATAATCTTTAACATAAAAAACGACGCACCAAGAACGAGTTGTCCGATAGAGAAAAAAATTTGTGGGTCGAGAGATTATGTACATAATTGAAAATGATTAAAATTTCAGAAAAATTGAATGATTTATTTCAGAGTTACATAGTTACAAAATAACGAGCTTATAAGGTGTTCCCCCGCCCCCCTTCTAGCCTAAATGCAAGTTGCCACACGATGTGGCATAGAGTGATAAAGAACCCTTATGGTCTCCTGTAGTATTACTTGCAAAATTTGCTCCAATTATCGAGCCAGGTCATCAACATTCGTCGGTAGAAGCAATCGCCTTCCCATCATATCCTAGATATGCTCGATTGGAAATTGATTTGGCGATCTGGCTGGCCAAGGAAGTGATTGACAAGCTGTAAGACAGCTCATAGAAACATGTGCCGAAAGTGGTTTGGCACTATCTTGCTGAAAAACAAGTCCAGGGTACTGCAAAAAGAACGGTAGCAAAACAGTTCTCAGAATGTCGTTGATGTACGGTTGTCCTGTAAGGTGCTTCTAATAACGACCAAAGGGGTCCGGCTGTCAAAAGAAATGGTGCCCCAGACCATAACATCTGGTTGAGAGCCTGTGTGGCATTCAATAGTGAAAGCAGGATCGGCACGCTGCCCTGAGCGTCTCCAGACACGTCTTCGATTATCGTCAGAATACAGTTGGAAGCGGGATTCATCGCTAAACACTATACGTCCCCAGTCAGTATGATTCCAACCTGATCGAGCTAAGCACCATTGTAATCTGGCTCAACCTGTGTGCAGGCATGATTGGCACTTAGCGTAGTGGTCGTTACGAGCGTAAATTTCGCTCTACCAGCCATCTGTGAATGGTTATGATAGACACTCGTGTGCGGGTTGCACATCCGATGGTTAATAACGATGAATCAGGCGCTGTGAAAGTTGACCCAACAATCAATCTGACCTCCCTGTCTGCTGTGATGCACTACCATCATGACGCTGAAATTTGCCCATTCTGCCTATCTGGTTCACGTTCACTCGTTCTTTCCACCATCTTCTAATCACTTCGACCCTTATGACGAGAGATTCTCCGATTTGCTGAACCTGCCTCTTTTAATCTGATGATACAACCTCTTTCAGTCTTCAGTTGCTCGTAATGAGCTCAAATCCCGTGGCGAGGCATTTTTTCAGTCGTTGAGAGGTATCCTAAATCGCAATGCAACAGAAATTTTGACCATCAGATTGAGAATCACTTCTTATAGACTCCTGCTAAGTGTTTAGTGCCTATGCGCTGTAGCTCCCGCTATTTATTCATTGGACACCAAATTTTAATGATTTGCATGTTCGGTACAAATGTTTTTGAATACCAAATTTCAACACAATCGGCAAACTCCTTCTTGGTGCGTCGTATTTTGTTATAGAGTGTGTATATATATATATACATATATATATAAGGAGAGAGTGAACCACACAATAGTAGGAGTTGAAAAAGAGCATATGATTTGTCTGCATTGTTGTAACAATGCACACCCGGTTTGGCTAGTTTGGCCGAAAAATCGGTTTTCGGCACCAATTTGTGTCATTGTTTTAATAGTTACATTGTTACAACAATGGAGACGAATCTAAGCTGGCGTCGAAAACCGGTAATTAATTTAATTTAATCAATGAATTAATATTTGAAAAAACATTATTAACATCAAGTGTCATCCACTACAAGTTTAAAAAAATGTATTTGAACTAGAATGGATGAATAGAAAGTATTTTATTAATGATTGAAAATTTGAAAAAAGATATTTATATAATTATATATATATATAAAGAAGGAGAGAGTGAACTAATAGTAGGAATTGAAAAAGGATCCAAAAATCGAGCGATGAAAAATGAGGGAAGATATTTAACTTTAAAAATTACGTACAAAAGTAATGAAAAATCCTAAATGTTAATCTTCATCTATATGTGTGTACTTGTATTTATACACTTTTAAAATTACTATTATAAGATTTGTACATTTTTTTAAAGATTTCCATCAAATTCTTAAATGTTTCAATTAATAATTGAAACAAAATTAGGAATGCATGATATTGCCCATAGAAAGTATGAAAATGTAAATTAAAAATGATAGAAAAAAAAGTGGGAATGCTTATGACCACACTATAGAAGTGATAACTTCAAATTTTGCAATGTTTTTTCAAGGATTAGTTAGGTGAATAAAAAAAATAAAAAAAAAGGGGGGTGGTATCAGTATTGTCGCGTATTAAATTATTTATTCATATGTCTGTACTCTTAAAGTAATATTTTTGTAGGAAATATACAATATATTTAAAAATTAATTGTATTCTAAGAAGGAAACAATAGGTTTATGGTAGCTGAAACAGGTTATAAATCCTTTAGATTCAAAATTTTATTTAAATATCTATAAGAAAAACTACGTCAAGTGTTGTTGCGTATTTCCTTGTGCTTTATTTGGATCATTTAACATAATTAAATTGAATTTTGATTTTAAAAAATCAACTAAAGATTTTGATTTGTCTTTTGAAAAATCTACTTTAAAATTTTCACTTAAAATAATAGGTAATTGTGAATTTTGGTCGTAATTTAACAATATTCAATTCTATCCGTGAATTAATTTAAGCAAAAGAATAGTAAGACAGGTAGTTGATTGGGAAGAGAGAAATCTAGGTCAAAACCTTTAAAAAGGGATTTATTCAGAAGATTTATAGGACATTATCTCTAGCTTACACAAGCTCTTTTGTCATTGTCATTTTGTCATTGTTTTGTGACTGTACAAATATATCCGGTGCTGCTGCAAGGAAAGTCTTCTTAATTATATTTTGTTTTCTTCTATTTAAATTATTTAATGTAACTTTTTCTTAATACCTGTATATATTAAATTTTGTTATTTTAAATTTTTAATTGTTTTAATTTTCTTTTTAGACTCAAAGTATATTTAAGTTATGTGATTAATAGAACTATTTGTTTATTTCTATTCCGATTCGCTTACAAAAATAGATTTTAACTCTTAAGATAAACTGCCATATTGCTAATGATAATTATACTATTTACTTAGTTCTATAAAAATTTGTCCTTTTTCTACATTTTATGTTTAATTTTAGTGTAGGATTTCTCTTTCTCTCCAAGTCTATTTTTTAAAAATATACGTTTCATTTTCATGCTTCAACTAGGATTAGAAAAAATCCCATATTCATTTCCGTAGAAAGGGTTGGCAAGGGGGTAGGGAGCCCCACTTAGATCGAAGCTAGAAACTTTACTTTTATGGCCTATTGGTGGGGGGACAAACTACCGCATTTCAGAGTGGTGGAGGAAAACGTCCCTCCTTTCCTTTTTAGGGGTGTGTGTGTCCGACTAAAGACGAAAAAAGCTGAATGAGCGTTACATACCCGAGCGTGATATTCATTCAAGTTCACTCTCCAGCAAAACGCTCCAATTAGAAGTTATCACTTGAATAATATTAATTAATATTTCGTCCTTAATTGATGATAATATGCGCACGTGCTGAAGGTGAGATGAATTAAAATACTCACTATAAAGGTCCAAGTTTTATCTATTAAGCTTGAATCCACAATGAAGAGTTTTGACCAATAATGTCATTTTGAAAAGGTAGATTGCTTTCCGGCAGTAGCAAACCACATCGTGATAATTTGGTGGATGATTCCCTTTTCTAGGAAGGAATCACACGAATGGAATGGCCTGCG
>BMAV01001071.1:194002-206291 GCA_019973955.1 Trichonephila inaurata madagascariensis
ATTTAATGATAAGAATAATGAATTTTAAGAAATATGAAATTTAATGAAAAGCATAATGTAATTTTAAGAAATTTAAAGCTTATTATAAGTATAGTTTAAGTTTCTTTTACATTAAAAATTTTGCTCTTGAAAAAATCTAAAATTTTCTCTCCTCCCCCCCCTTTAATCTTTTTTCTCTCCACTTTTGCTCTCTTCTCTTCCACATTATAATAATTTCCTATCTATGTTTTTGTTTTTTGTATACTTTAAAACTATCTTTTACAAAACTTATCTTGTGTCAAGCTAAAGATCTGAAAGAAGTTTCATCACAAACTTATTTTTTCTTTTCCATATTAAGCGTTCAACTTAAAGTTATATAAGAAAGCTAGACATTTTATTAAAAAGCAATCCGTTAATAAGCATCATCAGCTGAACTAGCATTTTAAAAGAGCAATGCAGTGTATAAATAAGGAAACTTCATCAAAGGGGCTAAAATAAATAAGAAAAATAAATATATTTCTTAAAATTTTGACATGAGTTTAACTATTATAACTTTCAGGTATCGATATAGAACTGTTTATTTATATCTTAATAGGAGGGGGAGGGGGGTAATTGGTCTCAACATAAAACTAATTTTTGAGAAATTTCCTTTTTTCATTTAACGTTAATTTTTAAAGATATCTGAATCACTTTTCTGAAAAAAAAAAAAAGAAAAAAAAACTTTCTATGCTTTAGCCGCAAATACTGGTTCTTGAATGCATACAGCCACGGCAAAATCCATCATTACACTGGCATAAAAACCACACACAGCTAGAAAGACCCCCTCGAGAGAAATGCTATTTTTTTAATGTTTCCAAAACAATTTTGATTTATGATGATGGAATAAGTCATTGAATAAGTATAGTCACGCCTTTTTAGAAAGTTATGATTACGTGTTTCTCATAAGCTTTAACTTACTCCACAGCAATATATTTCTTGATAGCAAGATGGGGAAAACATATTTTTCTTTTTAAGGGTCCAACTATTGACGTCATTTATGATGTCATACCATGATTGAAGGCAGTACCAACTTCTACGCTTTTGGAATTAAAATTTCGAAAGTACATGTTTGTGAGATCTAAAAATCCCCGTTGCCAATCCAGTTTTCCAAAAAACAAGAAAACCAATTACAAAGTGAGATAAAGTGCGTCATCTAGATAGATGAAGTCGATCAAATAAGTGCCGCATAGACCATTAGAAATTTTTTTTAGAACAATTTGGTGATACAGTTGTGGAAGAACTTAATCGTCCTTTCACTGGATATCAATCACAACTCTATAAATCACATTTCGAATGAAAGAAAACACTACCTGATTGGAGGAAGAAAAATAATCAATCACAAGTGACCGATGTCAGGTACGTTTTTAGGGCAAATCTCGACAACCGGGCGGCTGCAGCATTACAAGAATGGCTCCATAAGTGAAGTATACGGTGAAAGCAAAGTGATAATATTTAATAACAAATGTATTTAATAATACATATTTATCCATATATAAAAATTTATTAATCCTTTCCCTTATTTTTATTCTTTTTTATATCTAAAAAATGTACTATTTAATTTTTTTTTCTACCAGAAGAAAGCAGTAAAACTTTTTGAGTTCTGTATCAATGCCCGCAACCTTTTTATCGCAGCGGACCGGTCAACATTTGATAATTTTACCGCTGCCCGCTGAGGGTGGGACACTTTGATTGCTTATATTTTAGATTGTTTTGATTTACAGTTATATTTAAATATGCCTTCAGAATAAAACATAGTTACACCAAAAATGAATAAAAGTGGTATAATGTGGAATATAAAGTAATTTTTCCGTGGAAAGTTGCACAAATCCAAGAGAAATGCACCACTTTAAATAAAATGGCTATAGTTTAATGTTCTTTAGGCGGCCCGGTACAATTTGATCCACGGACTGGGGGTTGCGGATCACTGTTTTAGATTAGCAGTTGACATTGTTTCATCGAAAGCTATTTGTAAAAAAAAAATAACATAACCAGAGGTATAAAAAGTATCAAAGAATCAATTCAAGATTTTTATTTCTTTAATAAAGGAAACCATTATAAATAAGACAAAATATCACAAGTTTTTAGTTTTTTTAATGTAAAATCGGGCATGTAATTTCCCACTTGAAAGTAATTGCATCTTTTTTGGAATTCCTGTTTAAGATTAACAGTTGCTGAGTTTGCTGAGCTACAAATTAATGTCTTTGCTGCGGTTGGAAAAGAATTTACCTTATTTTATTATGCTATCACTATTATTGTTCATGTAAACTTTGTTTGTGTTATTACTCTTCTGTTAAGACTAATATTTACATTATTTTTATTTATTAATTTCTATTTATCGTTATAAAACGTCCATCTTCTGCTTTAGTTTAAAGTGTTTATTTAAATTCATTCTCTCTTTTATTTGGTGACGGATTTAGGTTCCATGCTGCCAAAGGTTCAAGTTAATTTGACGCCCTTATATGTAGTAATAATAATACGAATATAATGAATTCTCGAGTTAAATTTAAGTATTGAATTTAATATTATCTTTATATATAAAAATCTTCTGTGCGTGTGTATGTGACTAAACTCCTCCTAAGCGGCTGGACCGATTTTGATGAAATTTTTTGTATGAGTTCAAGTGGATTCGAGAATGGTTTAGATTCACAATTCGGTCCGATATCGCAATTAGTTAAAAAGATATTAATTAAAAACATTAAAAACATTCAACTCAATATTCATCTGCATTGTTTTAACAACGTTATTGTTATAAAAATGACGTAAGTTGGCGTCGAAAATCGATTTTCAACCAAACTGACCAAACCGGGTCTTCATTGTTACAAAAATGTAGACGAATCATGCTTTTTAGCGTTTTTAATTAATATCTTTTCAAATAATATTTATATATATAATTCTTCTGTGCGTCTGTATATGATTAAACTCCTCCTAAACGGCTGGACAGATTTTGATGACATTTTTTTGTGCGGGTTCAAGTGGATTCGAGAAGGGTTTAGATTCACAATTTGATCCAATATCGCAGTTAGTTAAAAATATATTAATTAAAAACCTTAAAACGCATAATTGTTTTCCTCCGTGTTCTGTTTATTCTGCTAATGCGCGGCAAGAAAAAAAAGAAATAAGAGGGGAGAATTCTCCGATATTTTCGCCGTTTTTAAAATTGCAATCAATTTTTTTTATCAAAATCAGACAAAAAATAATTACAGAATTGGAAAGATTCATTTCCCCACGATACGGCATATATCTTTATATATAATTTTTCTATACGTGTGTTACCGAACTCCTCCTAAATGGCTGGACCGATTTGGATGATATTTTTTGTGTGGATTCGAGAATGATTTAGATTCACAATTCGATCCGATATCGCAATCAGTTAAAAATGCGCCAAAATTATGTAAGGGCGCGCGATGGGCAATATTCTTGAGACCACTATTTTGAGCGGCAAACTTCAAGGTGAAGTTGTACTTCTACCACAGATCCCAATCATTCTTTCAGACTCACCTACCCATTCAAATGTTTGCAATTTCCCATTCGCTTGACATCTGCTGTAACCTTTAATAAGTCACAAGGTCAAACAATGACAATTTGTGGCTTAGATTTAGAAAACCCTTGCTTTTCCAGCGGCCAATTATATGTTGCATGTCCGAGGTTTGGCAAACCATCGCATTTGTTTGTTTATACCCCTCAAGGATTAACCAAACACATTGTACGTTTAATGGCATTACGATAAATGTATTTTTTTTTTTTGTGCATTAAAAAAATATACCTGTTATGAAAATAGCTCGAGTTTTATCTTTTTTACCCTTTAATCATAACAAGTTTAAGTTTCTATTTAGAATAGCTTCTGTATTCAACTTAGCGAGTAAATACATACTCACACGCAATTGATAGGTCGAATTGTGGTAATTGTACATGTGATGATGTCAGGTATTGTAATAACTTACTTCATAGAAAATTTAATCAAAACGGTCCAGATTGTTACAACTTATTCAAAAAAGTTGGTAATTTTCGGATTTAAGATGTGTATACAGGACAACGTCTGTCGGGACCGCTAGTATATATATATATATATATGTATATGGTTTAACAACTAAATATAGAATTTAGAATAAATTGAAGCAAGAAACGAATAATAAAAATTTGGTTCAAAACAAAATCCATTTGAAATTTTTGCCGCTTCGAAAATTTTGGCATCCCTAAAAATTTACCGCCCTAGCCCCCGTACATGTGGGCCTAAGACTGAATCCTTCACTAATTTTATTGAAGCCAAATTATAAAAGATATCATTAATTTTTAGGTATATTTTCTTACACTTGGTCTAGCACTTTTTAACAAAATATTATGCTTGCAAAATTAGAATCTTATTTTCGAAAAATTAATCCGTTTGGAGACTGAGTTCTCCAGCTATAAATATGCATATAGTAAATAAAATAATTTCTTCAAAGTTTATTAATATAAACTGGATTATACAAATTTGAATTTTGAAACAAACCAAATATTTTTAAAATAATTATATACATATATGTATAAAATTATATATATATATATATATATGTTTTTATTAGAATTATAATTTTATATTTTTTTACTAATTAATATTACTAAATTTAGATAATTAATAAAGTTACTAAGCAATCAATGCAAATGAATATATTATAATTTTATATATTTTTAAAGAGTATATACATTTCTTGGATCATTCATACAGAGCTTTTAAACAAATGTACCAATTAACATTGGATTGATAGAAAAAACGAAATCCATTACAAAAAAACATTTCAAAATGAAAATGTACAATATTGACTGAAATTTTCAGAATAGGTCATACATTTAAAAACTAAAAATCCCTCTTTATTGTTATTAAAAACCCTTTATTTAAAAATTTATTTTCATGCATTATTTGGAATACATGATTCGTGTAAAAAAAGGTTTTCGAAGCTGCTAACATTCGGGATTTTAGGGAATTAAAATTATTAAAAAAAAAATTAATTAATTTTAAATAAAATTCAAAATATGAGGCAACAATACTGTCAAGGTTTAAGATGATAGGGGAGATACGAATGATTATTCGACATACTATAAATCTAGAACATTTTGTATAATACCGAAATATCTTCAGCAACCACACAATGCTTCATCTATTTTTAGAGTGCGTGTGTCACATTTCACGCACACATTTTTATTATTATTTCAACAAAAGAAGTTTCTCATTCCTTTGTATCCAGCAAGCGTTACGCCTTTCTTGTTGTAGGATCAGAAAATGTTATCAATAACACTTGACTAATCTGAGACAAAAGAAAACCTTTTTTCTTCTCAAATTCTGGTAATTATCTTGGATTCAAAGAAGAAAAAAAATCTTAATCCTTTTTCAATTGGATTTAAAATCCAGATGCCTCAGAAATTTCCAACTCAAATGTCAAAATGGCAACAGCTTGAGGAAATGATGCCAGGCCAGAAGTTTTTTTTTTTCTCTCATGAAACAGCAGAGCACAATGACCTTGCATAACTGCGTAGATATCACTAACCTAGTTTTTTTTTTAAATAAAAGGTGAAACCTTTGGAAGAATTGAAAGCCACCGAACGGAAAAGAATATGACTCATCTTTTTCAAATAATATAACTTCAATTTTATTACTTTCGGACGATTCCATCATAAACATTTGTCAATAAATCTGGTAGTGAAGTAATTTTAAACGTATTATATTCTTTATTATAATAATTAAACTCAAATTTCGAGTACTTTTTTTACTTTGATTTCTACCTGTGATACCTCTTAATCAACAATTGTGTCTCAATATGTATGTACAGTGACAATCGTTTAACACAAAATTGAGGGGACTGAAATATTTGTGTGTTTGTGTGTTAAGATATCCGACTACGTTCGGAACCGTGGTTTTTCAAATGCGTACAAACGAGTACTTTTTTTAACCTTCCAAGCGGTCTGCACGTAAAATTCCGCCATTCCAGAGATGCTTTTTCTGCCTTCAAGCAAGATTCCCAAAAGCGGCCGAGCCGCATTCTCAACCGCTTTTGAGAACCCCACCTGAAAGCAAAAAAATATGTGCGGTGCATTTTTGAAGCATCTCCAGAATGGCAAGACTTTAAGTGCAAACCGCTTAGAGGGTTAATCTTTAGGGTTACTTAGATTAGAATACACGTATGAAATTGTTTTAAGAACATTATAACAATTACAAATGATTTAAATGCAATATTTTGGCAAAAAATGAAAAATTTAATTATTTATTTTCCAAATATTCTTTTTTATATGGAAAATGGTTCTGTAATAATAATATTTTGCCTATATACAGCCCAGACCTCTGTGCAGAGCCAGAACTAGGATTTTTGAAATATATATAATTTAGAAGTGGATTTATCCATATTTTAATACATCAGAGTGGATAAATTTTAACAGAAAAATACTGATAATTATTTCAATTGGTAGTAACTCTGAAAATATTGTGAATTTTTCAAAAGTCGTAGTTCAGGTACTCTGGAAAAGTCTTCGCTATATATAAGGAAATGTTAAAATTATAGAAGCATTTTTCATAAAAAAGAGAATGTTTTGAAAAAAGGTAGTTATTCTAACTTCATTTTTTGCTAAAATATTGCATTTAAATAATTTTTTTATTCTACTTATATTTTTAAAACAATTTTATACGTGTATTCTAATCTAAGTGACACTAAATATTAAAAATATATATATATTCGTTTGTACGCTTTTGCACAAATCACGGTTCCGAATGTAGTCGGATATCTTAAAAGAATTTCGTGTTAAAGGGAAAAAAACGTACATTTGACAAATTAAATTTATTAGATTACATTTTATTTACATAAATGTAATACGCACGTAAAAAATGCATTAAATAAAAATCAGTAAAATAAAAACTTTCGCAAAAATTTAATGAAATTTAATGCAAAATTTTTAAGTTTTTTGAAACACAAAGCATTTATTCGGTTTTTAGAAAATAATCTGATTATTTTTCTTTGCATTGTCTTTTTTAGCATCAAATTGCCAACAAATTGTTCAATGTCATACTTTTGTTATTCATTTCACCATTGGAATGTGAGTCTAAATAACTGCGCATACTTTTCATGATGTTCCTCATTTCGGATGACTTGGGAACAGCAGCGGTATACTTCATTTAATTTTCGTTCCCGCAATCTGCATCAACGATATTTTTTTAGCATTGAAAGAACACCAAAATGTCTTTGTCTGCTCTGAAAGTCTGATGGGGGCTGTATACACGTTATCATCATCTACTGCAACGAATTCTTCCGATGGTACTGCAGGATAGTTCAATAATACAGAAGTTTTCTGAAACATTTCATCAAATGTCGATTCAGTTTCAATCTCCTCCTTCTCCAAAAGGGAAATATCTTCGTGTTAAGTGATTGTCATTTTGTTTTAAAAGGAGGTCCGGCACGTAAATAGGAACCCATGTTAAATCGTGTAAGTTTTTATGTACTTTTTTCTCAGGAACTACTTACTTTTCATAGATAAAATTTTTACAGTAGGTTGTGTATACTATCAATATCACTTTAACGAAGGGTCTTCTCTTTTTGTTAAAAATTAAATTAATTGTGAATTTTTAAAAATTGTCCAATTTTTTCCCCCTAAAATTTAGGTAAAAAAAGTCATATCTAAAAAGGTTTGCTATATATATCTAATTCCCTACATCAAAATATATAAACATGTTAAAAGTCTGCTCACACAAAATATTAGGATTATATGATGAGTAGTTTTTGAGAAAAAGGTACATAAAGTGAGAAATATTACATTTTGAGAAAACAAGCTTTAAAGTAAAAATTTGTAATTTTTTGAGCATTTACTTTTTTTAGTACACACATTTCAGAAGTACATGTGTGTGTGTGAAGCAATTTTTTTACTCCTATAAAAGATTCTTCTGTGCTTTTTTTTTTTTTTTCTAATTATTTTTAACATATTTGCATTTTTTTGGGACCTCAAGATGCTTTCGTTGGGCTGCACGAATCCTATGTGTATCTAGTTTTTTGAAGCATGACACACAGTTATAACTTGGTTCAATATCGCAATGTCTTACAATCACTCATTTTGCTACATGACTCATACTGAACTGTGTAAGTGAGTGAGTGAATATTAACGTCGTACTGTTCAGCTACACGAGGGCTTTTGGCGACGGACCACGTAATTCTGAACCATGGTCAAGTGACGTGGACGACACCTGAGCTAGCACCCCCTCTCCTAACTACCACACCACACCAACGGGAGGACGTTTCAGCTCTCGACAGATTTAACGTGCATCGCTGCCCTACACGGCGGGTCTTTAGTGGTACTGGGCTCGAACTCATGACATGCTTGCCATAGTCCGATACCTTAACCACTGGGCTACCGCAGCCACTACTGAACTGTGTAATAGCCATATTTACGCCTAATTTTAGAGTTTTTAATTCTACAAAAGTAGATCTTGGAATCACTGACCATATGGTGTTATTAGCTGACTCATTTGGGTTCTGGGTCTTCCCATGTAACTATTTTCTTAATAACATAGGATCCCCTAGATCTCTTAAAATTGGCTTCCTTTAATTCATTATGGTATATAGCATGAGTGCATGTGTTTATGATTATAGTGCCTTCCGTTACATTTAGTTTCTAGCTTTTGAAACTTGCACCAGACACGTATAATCGCAGGACTCAGTCTATGTTGAGGGCTCTCGTTTACACAGAAGATGAAATTAAGCAGCCCAAACAGCAGTTTTCATGTTGTGTAGATCATTGATATTATTTCTAATAGAGCCATGCCATAATATCTTTGAATTTTTGATATTTAAATGTCGGTTGCGACAGTCTTTCTCCATCACAACTTTTTTTTCTGTTTCGCTTTTAAGATATAAAAGACGTGTACCCATACACTTTTGATAAGCCCAATACACTCTAAATTTTCCCACTTAAACATCATATGGATTCACGCTCATCAGAAACTTATGCAAGGGGAAACACAGGTTCTCCTTACAGAGCTCATTTGATGCGCCTCAAGGAGTAGCTTCCCTTAAAAAATAAATCTAACAATCGCATTTCCTCATATCTTATATCATTTTTAAACAGAAGTGTTTAAACTTTTAGAAAATATAAAAAAGTAAAAATTGATAATTTTTTGAAAATTCATGTGGCTTGGATAAAACTCCCCCTCAGATAAAAAAAAAAAAATGCATGAAATCACACAGCAGTTTGTCGGGACTAGGGATTGCAATATCAGACCAAAAGTTCAATATTCGATATTTTTTACATCTTAATACAGGTATACCGGTTTTAATACCTGTAGTAGAAATTTTAGAAAAAGAAAAATGAGAAAACACAGGTGTTTCTTTGTTTTATTTTAAAGTTCTATTAGAGAGTGTAAATATCAAAAAAAAAAATTTTTTTTAACTTAAAAATAATAACAGTATATAAAGAATCACAAAAAAGCAAAGGAATATTTTATTTATTTGGTAACTGATCTCAAACGTCCTTCCGTTGGTGTGGTGCGGTAGTTAGGAGAGGGAGTGCCCGCTCAGGTGTTGTCCTCGTCACTTGACCATGGTTCAAAATGACGAGGTCCGTCGCCAAAAGCCGTCGTGTGGCTGAACAGTCCGACGTTAATATTCACTCACCATAGAACAGGGGTCGTCAACCCTTTGGCTGTGGCGTGCCAAACCAATCTACCAATAGGATTCAGCGTGCCACTCAGTAGGACATTTTTGAAATAATTCGATTCCAGCGACAATACATGCAGAGTTAAAGAATAAAAGTCAAAAATATGTTTACAGTTTTATTATATAATAATTTTGCATCATCTAATGATATGTCTTAACATAAAAAAATAAGCAGCAAAAAATCTCAACTATTTTATCAATAAAAATTTTAAAAATTAAAATTATACGTATATATATTAAGCATTTTTAAACATATTTATTAAAGTAATAAATAGACGACATAAAATTTAAATATTTCCCTTCATTATAGTTAAATAAAAAATAAATAAAAATTTAATGCGAACCTAGTGCTTGCACCGCTCTACTTTTATATCGCAAAATCTGGTGTATAATCTGTGATTTCCAATTTGATGTGATTCTGAGCATTCAATTGTCTTACAATTTCTCTTTGCGGATTCGAAATATTTTTTATACGAGGAAAGATTCTTTTACTAAGATATGTGTGTAGAACCAAAAGTAAAAAGCAGAGTACACACACACATAAAATTTTCTCTCTTCAAACACACACACAATTAAATCTCTTTCCAAATAACATTCAATAATTTACAAAATAGCTGTAAGTATATTTTTAGAGCAGTGCTTCTCAAACTTTCAATATTTGCAACCCAATTTTCAATGATAATTTTCACATCCTGCCCCCTCCATACAATGTCAAAAAGTGGAAAGTGGCATATAATTTAGTAGTACCTGCCCCAAAATGGGAGACGTACCTCCTCATCAGAGTTAATAAAGAAAATTTACTTAATGATGGGGGGGGGGGGGGGAATAAATTAAAGAAATGAAAAAGAACAGAGAAAGGAGAATAAATAATAAGCGCCATACAATGACAATATATTGAATTCAATAACTAGCTTTTTTTAAATTTAATTCAATAGCTTTGACGCGTTAAAGCTACAATACGACTTTAATTATAAACCTTACGAATTATCAAGATAAGTATTATAAATTTTGTACATGACAAGTCCTTGGGGTAACTCATAAGTATTAAATTTGTTCTTAACTAAGTAAGTATTGATGAAATACGTTGTGACGTACTGATACATTTATAAGTATATTATATCAGTGCAAATATATATTTTATTTTTAATTGTATCAGAATATATTTTCTTTCATTTCCTTTCAGTAAATTAATATTTTTTTAAATAATCTTTTATTTTCGACTTTTCAATATGCTCGAACCCCCTGGTAGGATTATTATGCCCCCCTCTACTGGGCCACGCCCCACAGTTTGAGAAACGCTTCTTTAGAGTTATCTTTCAGATTTTTTAATAATCCCGTAAATGTCCAGAATTCTGAAGATGTTTGTCAAATAAGGTCCATTGCAAATTTATCAACTTCCAATCACTCAAAATTGACAAATTTGTAGAGTAGTGTTGAGTGCCATTGATAATTGTACCGCATGCCAGATGTGGCACACGTGCCTTAGGTTGCCGACCTCTGCCATAGATCATCTTTTCCGCATGTGTAGACTCTGTGTGATTGATATTTTTTTTCTTTTTATGTAATTGCGCATCCATCTTATTATACATGTTCTGTAACAGATCGAGATCATGTTATTTGTCATACTTCAGATGTAAATTTCATTTTTTGGAAGTATTTAAACTACCAGTAGAATCACGAAAGAAGAAATCATTTTTTTTTTCCCTTTATGGATTTATTTTCCCTTTCTTTATGTCATTAAAAGATATCTGGAAAAATCGTGTATTTCGATCACTATTTGAATCTTGAACACGTATTTATCAGTCCTATACCCTGTTAAAAGGAAAAAGAACTTTCAGATAAATCTATCTGTTTGATGTTTTTATGACACGCAGAGAGTGAAATCAAAGCAATTCGTAAACCTCTCATATTGTTTAAACTTCAGAAGTAAAATGCGTATAATCATGTAAAAGCAGTAAAGAGTAAAAAAAAAAAAAAAAAATTAAGAAAAAAGGAACGAAAGTCAATAAAAATTAAGTCACGTGTATCCAATTTCAAGGGCTTCTTTCGAAAAATATTTTTTTAAGTTTTTTTTTTAGTTGGGATATATTGTTATATCTGACATTATTTCTACATTGTTCAAAAGAATCAAAGAATTATTTTTAGTTATTATTGCTTAAAATCGGAATATAATTACTTCATTCTTTGAACCACTCTTTTTATACTAATTGAATACTTAGTACATCACACACACAAATACATCATTTTTCCTTTTAAAAAAACAATACATGAAGAATATTATTTCGTAAGGTAATTTATCATTTTATATGGCGATGTTAAAAAGCAAAACAAACTTTTGTAAACACATAATGTTTAAGAAGTTGTGAATTGATCATAAACTGGGAACAAAATATATCCAAATACGTGTCTATATCTCTCTCTCATTCAATTCCTACTATTAATTCACAATCTCCCTATATATACCGTAAAATCCGGCGCATAACGCGCACTTTTAACTCAAAAAATAAGATGGAAATTTTACGGTGCGCGTTATACGCCGGATATAAAAATGAGGGCTTTAAAAAAAGATGACCATAGAAAAAATTAGACTTCTGTATATATCAAAA
>BMAV01001072.1:8084-22792 GCA_019973955.1 Trichonephila inaurata madagascariensis
AAAAAGCCAGCTCCATATGCAGTGATGATACAGATGCAAAGTTTGGGTCTGCGCACCCAGGAAAATTTTTTTAGAAAATTTAAGTGTATAGTTACTTTAAGTATAAATATGTAAAAAGTGAGAGTGGGCATGAATTAAACAGTAATTATTAATGTTGGCCTAGTTAATGGAGTAAAATTTATTGTCACGAGTTTAAATTTAAAATTAAGTTGAATATTAAATTTAATTCTAAGATGAGTAATGAAAATTAAAGTCAAGATAAATTATTGGAAATTATAAAAGCTAAAATGAGGATTTAAGATTAAAATTTAAATAAAACTCAGAAAGCGAGGAGATTCAGAAATAAAGATTTAGACACGTAATTTATTAAGGGCATTGAGAACCCTTAAGTAAATCACGTTTTTCTTCTTGGAGGGGGTTGTGACGTCTCTCGCGTCCTTCTTCTAACATAACTCCTAAGTTCTTTGACGGCCACGATTAATGGCAAAACCTTTCCAACCCAATACCAAGAAGAAAAACGGATCAAATATGTAAATGAGATATACTTTAAAAGGATAGAAGCTTTGATGAGAAGGAGCGGCAAGTTTAGAGATAACTTAGTGTGGAATCATTCGGATCAAGAGTTAGATGTCCTATAGCTTTGGAAGAAAGATACGTTCATTATAAAGAAGTTGGAATCTTCGTATATAAAGTTACATTATAGGTATTACTTAATCGTTGAAGGAAGGAGACTCTACAAAAGGTAATATTTTGTATAGGAAGTTAGATGAATCGGTTTATTTATTATAATTAAGATAAATGATCTAGTTGCGTGATGTGACTTGAATACAAGGTTTAATTGGGTGTTAACTCTCACTTTAAGAAAGTTGTCAATTAGAATTAAGTAATATAAGTTATTCTTAATAAAAGTTGTATTAAGAACCCAATATGTCTCATCATTTTGATAATCCCACACCTCTAGCTTACGCGGATCCGGATAGACATAGTCATCACAGGATGGCTATGTCGCAATACATAGATGAAAATATGGTTAAAATAGCACAAGCTAGTTTTTTAAAACAGTTAAATGTGTCTGGAATCGAATTCCATGTTTCCAAAATTTATTTAATACTATTTTTACTTATATTGCTTGTTAATCTTTCTCTTTCAATCAATTCCAAATTTTTCCTTGCTTCAATAAATTTTTGAATCCATATTGAACTAGACTAGAAATCAATAACTTGCATTTCAAATTTTTCAATTTCCAACGAATCGAATTGGAGCAAGTTCAGTTTGTCAAATCACTGTACATAATAAACTTGAACGTTTCTTACAATTCTTTGAGCTGAGAAAATCTCACTGAAAACGCCTTGATTGAAGAATCAATTATGGAAATAAATTCTTCAATAACTATATCTATGTCTGGTTTCTCATGTACATTTTTATCTTTGAAATTGTTTTTCAAGTTTGTGGTTACTTGCAATAATATAGTTTCTGAACTAAAATGCAAACCGTTTTGATCGGTGGCGTTCCCAAAATATATTGCCACGTGCCACTAATGGCACGCGTGCCAATGGTTCGCCAACCCTGTCCTAAGTAAGCACCTACTTTCTTTATCCTAACTGACGTGGCTTTTATCCGGCTCTAATCCTTGTGGTTTCGTATCCATCTTTAGCTTGGATATACAGGTACGGGTAGATAAATTCTTGGACTTGTCATTCTTCTAAACGTTATCTTAATCATTTCCTCACTTAGGCATAGACCTCACATAGCCACCACGTTAACGCTAAACTTCTTTATATATATGATTCCTAATTTGCATAATCACGTTCTTCTTTTCGAGTTGGTTGGAAGGAATTGCCATTCTGGCCCCAAAGAGTCCCAAGAGGACTGTTAAAAGAAAACGCGATGAAAACCCCGTCACAGAGTAATATTTAAGCATTATTATCCTCAAATATTCTTATACACTTCTTTCTGTCAAAAACTATTAAAAATTCGACTTCTTACATATTGGTTTACCAATTACTTAAAAAATAGAAATGTTAAATTTTTCGTTACTTTTGAAGTTATACTTCTTTTTGCTCGTTTGGGAAAAAGGATGAGGGTAATTTTTTACAATGCGCGCGCACACCGTTGTCTAATATTTTAACATGCCACTTTTTTGGTGCTGACATTAGATGGATCGTAATAACTATTGTTATAAACCATATCTACTGGGATACATTTCCCCTTCTACAGCTTTTTGGCCAATATTTCGGCACCCGAGCCTGACAGTCCATTCGGATCTGGCTCATTCGATCCCTCTCTATCTGCTCTTCCAGTTATTATAATTTCATGCTCATAGGGCTCATAGGGTCTTCCATAGTTTTTATTTGTCTTAAACTTTTTAAATTTGTTTAAATTCGCAATATCTTGGCTCCTGTTCGAGTCTCGGATTTGAGATTTGAACCAACTGTTCCCCTTTAGACCCATCCAGTCATCTACTTCATTCCTATCGTGCAGGGATGGGAAGAGCTTAAGCACTAAAATATCATGCTCTCATGTTAATCCTATGGGTCTGGAAAAAATTTCCCCCCCCCCCCCTAAGGAATTGAGCTTGGGACTTGATTTTTGGAGATCCACCATTTTTTCGTATTAGCGCGAGCTTTACGTCGAATTGGTCCCCTCCGGTGCTCTCCCCATAAAGGGCTTCCCCAGTAATAACTCGAATTCTATTCCACCTTGGTTGACCGCACCGGCTGGATTCGATTGTTCTCCCTATGAGCATCCAGTGACTGGCTCACGCGTCTTTTCATTAACATATCCTTTGGGTTCTTTTGGGACCAGAATTAATGGCAACTCTTTTCCAACCAAAACCCAAGAAGTGAAGCGTGAAGGAAAGGTGCAAATTAGAAAGCTTTTAAATATCAGAAGTTAGAGTAAACGGTGTGGCAATTTGGGGAATGTTATGATAGAGCGTGATACAATTGTGAAGGGACAGCCAACAGAAGTTATTCCGGAGATAGAGCCATTAGGTCAAGATGCATACCATTGCACTCGAGTAAATACGCAACTTCCATTAAGATTGGATCGATGATCGAAGTACAGGTAGGATTGACTATTTAATATTAGGATCTGAGATATTATTGGAATTGAGTTTAGGCGTGTTATTTATTGACAGTGGTCCGGGTTAAGCTATTTCGGTATTATCTATATTGTGTGTTTTGTCATCGTAGATTCTCTCACATATATTATTATTATCTAATCTGTTAGACGTTTAAGTTTAAGTTCTTAATAAAGCCATATTAAGAACATGGAAACTTCTAGTTCTTCATTTATTCCTACACCCTTAGCTCATGCTTTACACCTGACCTTTCTTGAACTATTGGTATCCGAACTACCAGTTCTTATCTCCATCTCGTCACATTTCCTATGACGATATAATCTAACTTGATCGACAGTGACCGTTAACTTTTTTCTCGACCTCCATATTACCATATTATTATTTTTTTATTTCTAACACCCTATACGGACCTTTAAATTTTGGTTTAAATTTAGCTACTACTTTCTTTGTTGCTGAACTTAAAGGATGCGTTTTTATCAAGACCCAGTCATTCACCTTAATTAGTACATTACGCCTGCGTCTATTATAATACTTCTCCCATTTTTCATGCTTAGCCTTTGTGTTTTGTCTAGCTTCATCGATCCAATCTTAATGGAAATGTGTATTTACTCGAGTGCAATGGTATGCACCTTGACCTAATGGCTCTATCTCTGGAATAACTTCTGTTGGCTGTCCCTACACAATTGTATCACGCTCTATCATAACATTCCCCAAATTGCCACACCGTTTACTCTTACTTCTGATATTTAAAAGCTTTCTAATTTGCATCTCTTATTCACGCTTCACTTCTTGGGTTTTGGTTGGAAAAGAGTTGCCATTAATTCTAAAATCTCTTAATTCACTAAAATTAGAATCCCCTTGTTATTCCTACGGGGTTCGATCCTTTGATGACGTCACGATATTACAAAGATAGAAGGATGAAACTTTGGGACCACCTACTACTCTGTGTATCGTTGGGTTGTACGTGACCATTTACATCACAGTTGTTCCCCCCTCCCGGGGAAGTTTGTTTCGTTTCCCTTTCCCGACCTAGCTCCGGCCCATTTGCAACTACAGCCTCCGGGCCTGTTCGAATGGATACATCTTGTGTTTCCTCTCAACCAGGCCGAGTTTCGAGTTCCTGGGTGCCCTGCTTCTATTTTATTTGTTTTAAATGCTTTAATTATTTTAAAATGACCATAACTCGGGGGCTCTTCAGGCGGAGGTCTTAATTCTTCCCTCCAAGACATTCAATATGAGTTCTCAGGTGTCACATTCGGTTCACCTCATCTTCAGATACAGTCTGCCGACCCCCCCCCCCATGTTATCGGTCCTATTGTCCCTGTGCGGGGGTGTTTAAATTTATTTAAATCGTCATTATCTCGGGTTTGGTTGGTCCTATTGATTAAGGTTAGTATAGTTCAACTCTGCTCTTGACCGCCTTCCGTCCTTGGCCCAGCTTGCCCTGCTCAAGAGTTTTAGAAAGATTTTAATCTTGTTACGCCAAAGAAGTATAACTTCTTACGTGCGTACATAAGTACACACACACATACTTTTTTTTTAATATTACATTAGCGGATGGATATTATTTAGAATTTGGGAACTACGCATTACATATCCATACACATTTTAAAGAGGTATTATTAAAGTTAGCAAAAATACAGAGCTGTACCCCGCTTATACTTAAAACAACTTTCGTTGGGAATCTTTTTTAACCCATTACAACTCAAATATTTTAAAACGCAACAACAAAATGGTAGTTTTATGGCTAGTTTAAATTGAGTGGGGGAAAAAATTAAATGCAAGGAACATCGTTAAGAAAACTGATTAATCTGGACTTCGAGATAATGAACTTAATTTCGAATATTCTATGATCTCTGAAATATAAATATTAGCACCCCTAAATTAACAGGATTCGTCACAATTTATTTGTCAAACAATTTGTTTATAAATTGAAGTATGTCATTATTAAATATTTTTACTTCTAGTATTCATAACTATATAATTATACTATAAGCGTATACAATTAATATATACAGAAGATCGTTCCCACTTTAATGGAAACGATTTTGTAATTCATTTTCTCGTTTGCTTTGTGAGATAAAACTGGAAACTTCGGAATAAGGGTCCGCAAATGGTATTTTTTTGGAACATAAAATAAAAGATTTTTTTTAAAAAAATGGCTCCCAAATTTGATACATGGCTCAAGGGTTACGTAAATGTGCTTTCCGAGGAGAAATATTCTTATAAAAAATTATAATGCGGTGTAAAAATCTCTTTTTTTGCATTTGAATAAAAGGTATTTAAATATATCATATTTCAAACGAAAAAATCGTCTAGATGAAAGTAAAAATGAAAACATGACCTCGAAACTTCATACTAAGATTGTTCAAACGAGGTTAGCTACGAAAAAAGTGAAGTCTATGTTCCCAAAAGAACATCTGCCGACTCAAAAATTCAATGCATTAAAACTAAAAATGTCTTCCTACTCTGTAATTCATATCAGTCATGAAGATTTCAAGTTTATAAAAATTTTTACCATAAAGTTCACCCCTTTTTTCAAACATATTGCTGAAAGAAAATCAAAGTGTAGAAAATTATGCAAAAAATACCTAGCTGCTGAAAAATGGAAATTTGTAGTAACATTCGATGAGAAATGGGCTTAAGTGACTGTACTAAGAGAGAAACTCAATTATCTGTTACTGAATTCATGGGGAGGACAGTGCGAAATGGTTTCGTCAGTGTACAGAAAAGTTCCCAAAGGGATTCATGATAGCTGCAGGTTTTGGTTATATCGGCAAATTAAAAATCAAAGAAGTCTCAAGTAAAGCCAAAATTAATTCACTGTACTTTCAGCAGATTATTTTAGAAACAAATTTTGACGAAGAATTTTCTACCTTATATAGAAAGAATATTGATAAAGTTTAGTTTCATATGGACAAAGGTTTTAGTCGCACGTCGAAATCAACTGGCGCTTATTTGGCATAGATAAAGAAAAGTACTAGAAAAAGAAATAAAGTGTATCCCACTTGATGAAATACGTACATCAATCTACGCTTCTCCAGTGGACTTTTGCGCTTTCGGTTTATTCAAACAAGCTTTAGGGAAACGGCATTCAGAAACAGCGAGCGAACTTAAGAAAACGGTTCAAGAAGAATAAGAGTAAATTTTTCATTGCAGTACTAACAAAAAGTTTAGTTTTATGAAAATTTTTAGCTAGAGATATTCTCAAGAATCATGGATATCAGATAGAAGCAAATTTTCACAAGTTTCCACAAAATTTGGTATTTATTGATAAAAATTAACTATCAAAATCGTTTCCATAAAATGTGAATGATCTTCTGTATATATATGTGTGTGTGCATGTGTGGTGCGTGGAGTGTATGTATGTGTATCATTCTTTATTATTTGTGAATTTAAAGTGAATCCTGTTTTGCTTGCTTCCTATCTCAAATGCAAAGTTCAATTCTCAACTAAAAAAAAAAATTGAAAAATTTCTTTTAAACTTTCTTTGCCGAAATAGAAACCAAATAAATTAAGTGCCTGAAACGTTTATTTATTTTTTTGTCAAGAATTAGGCAACAAAAACTAAGGGAAGTCATCGAAACAATATTTCTTATTTACAACTAACTTAGAAGAGATCCGGCACATGACGTTTTAAAAAGTTCTTAAGAAAACAGCAAAATTCTTTAATTGATTTTAACCCACTTAAGTATATTTTACTTTTTAAATTTAACCACAAAATTTTTCAAAGTTTGCGTTCCGGAAAGCCTTGTGTCGGAATCCCCTCTACATTACTGCCAGTCTTAACACAATTCCCAGAAAGAGAGAATTTTGTTGGAAATATAAATTGCTGGCAAAAGGGAAATCATACAATTAAATGAATCCAACGCAATTTTTTAAAAAAGAAGTTTTAAAACTCAGTAGCAAAATACTGAAAAGTCTTTTGATGCGCTATGCCCTACACACGAAATTTTCCCCATTACTCTAGTTTCAGTTTTCAATTTACGACTGATTTTATTTATTTTCAGAGAGAGAGAGAGAAATACTGCACACAGAAGATTTGTTTAAAGGAAGTCAGTAGAGAGGCTAAAAATCTTCAGAAGTTTGATTTTAAGTATTTGATGTTTCTGAAATCTCTAATTCAAGACTTTTCCAGGGATACAATATATTTGCCATTTTATTAATTAGAAGTATGTCAAAATGACTTTTAAAAAATCATCAGGTGACAAGCCACACCCAGTTTGACAGATAAAATTATCAATATTGACCTTTTAAACCTGGGAAGCAGTTGCAAGATTTCTGCCTTTTTTATTTATTCATACGCAATTAACTTTAGTTAAAATTATAATAACTGCAAATTTAAATGTTAGATTTGCTATAAAAATTCTTCTGGAGCGAAGTTTGTACTTTATTGTTTAAGTTATGTGAAATTTACTAATCTTTACTAATTTTTACTGAAATTTAGTTTTAATTAGATATTATTACTGATTATTTCAATATGACAAGATTTATTAAACTAATTTAAAAATGTAGAACTATTTACAAAATAGAAAATTTTAGAATTTGTTGTCATTGAATGAGTCTATATGTTGGACCGTGATCAGCATAGATGCTGGTAATATATAGCGAATATATATATATAAGCATAAATATGCTTCAAAATAATTATAAAAGGAATATAATATCAAATAATGGATAGTAAATATAATACTTGTGTTAATTATTCATAATAAGGTAAACACAAGGATTAGTAAGTAGTACAGAATACTTACTTCAATAAGGTAAGACTTTTTAAAAAAACTTACTGTTTTCTTAAAATTTTATTTTTAAAATTGTTCGTGTAATTTTACTTAAATCTACTGCATGCATGTATATGCACTTGTGTATACTGAAATGAAATTTTTGAAACATTTTTAAAGCATTTAGCTAGAAAAAAAATGTAACAAAAAATTACAATTTTTATTAAATTCCTAATTATGTTCTACAAAACTTATCTTTCTTTTAAAAAAATAAAATATAATCTATTTTTTAAATTTTACTTAAGTATAAAGATGAATGTTTATTTAATATCGGGTTGAGTAAAAAAAGTTTTCTGCCAAGGGGAGATACCTCCGCACCAACAACGGCAATTCCCCTGCTAGTTAACCTTTCTCGAAACAGGTTTTTGCATTATAAATCTGAAAGTTGGAGCTACACTCCTGTGTAATTTGTGTGTCATAATTTTATTATCTTGTGTATAAAAAAGTATTTAAAATGGAGCTATCACGTCAACAGATCAGAACGCTTGCGTACTATGAGTTCCGAAATAAAGTCAGTGCAACTGAATGCCACGAAAAAAAAATTGTGAAAGTTTAGGATTCAATACTGTTTCTTATGATGCAGTAAAAGTTTGGTTAAACGAACGTTTAAAGCTGATACTTTGACATTGCAGATAAACCACGTTCTGGCCATCCTATTGAGGTTGATTGGGACCAGTTAAAGAAGATCATTGATCAAGACAGAAGTGTTTCAACACAAAATATGTCGTTAGAGCTTGAGGTTTGTCAGAAAACAGTAGTTAATGCCCTCAATGCATAAATCTAACGCTTAACTGCTAGGTGCCTCATGAGTTGACTGATGAAGACAAGAGAAGAGAGAAGTGGTCTGTTGGGCTCTGCTCAGAGATCAAACTAAAGAGAACATTCTGGACAGAATTGACGTATGATGAAAAATGGCTATACTACAACAATACAAGCCGTAAAGGAGGGTGGTCAGCATCCGGGGAATCAGAAGGTCCGGTTGTAGAACGAACGCTACTTAACAAGAAGGTACTTCTCTGTATCTGATGGGATTGTCGAGGAATTATCTATAACTTAACTCAGTGACGCGATATCCCATGAGGGACAAGGCTCACTGTGCCCAACTCAGTATACGCGACTTTGGGCCCTGAGGTACATGAGCAGATGTTCCGGTCAGGTGGTCAGTCTGACGCGAAAACTTCCATTCTTAAGTTCCCAAGCAAGCTTCGTACTCATTTTATCAACCCATTGAAGAGATGGAAGGCTGAGTCAACCTTGCCCAGCCCGAAATTTGAACCTCGGACCTGTGGTGTGTAAGCAGGATGCACTAACCACTCGGCCACTGGGTTTCCGAGAATCTGGGTTCTATAAGAGGTACCTGAAAAGTGGGCAGACTATCAATATTACAGTATAAAGCAATGTGCAAATCAAAATTAGCGATGTCATTCACAAAAAACGAAAAAAAGAGTTCAGAAGTAAGGCGGTTCTATTTCAACAATATAACCCCGTGCCACATGTTAGTACGATGACTGACTGGAAGTTCTACATGCCTGATTGAGATTCGACGCAACATCCACCATACAGTCCAGACATGGCACCTTCGGATTACTATCTATTTTCACATCTGTAACTGCATCTTGATGACTCAATCTTCCATTCAAAATATGGGGTCATAAATAAGTTCTATCGCCTTCTGGACTCGCGCATGCCACAGTTCGTCGCAGAAGCGATTCAAAAGTAGCCAAAAAGCTAACAGACCATTGTAGATATGAATGGAAATTACTATCTTCATTAGCTTTACTGATTTTGTATGTTTTTATCATTTTACAAGAGTGGTTTTTATGGCGGTAACCGTTTTACTCACAAGGTAATATATAGAAAAATCTTTAATCTGTAAGTTTTATAGTTTCTGAGAAAAAGGTATAATAATTTTTTTGTCGTTGCAAGAAATTTGTTACATACATAAAAATAAATAAATTTTCAAACTAAAAAAAATCTTTTTGAGGCTGTTTTAGAAATTAGTTAGTTGGGTTTGCATGTGAGCATACAAAACCCTAATGAAAACTTTCGAAATGTCGTAAAATCATGTCTTCCCAAACACACACCAAAATCATATTGATACATTTTCACATAAAATATATGATGCCTTATATGGTCAAATTTGATGTGGGCAATGCATCAAAGCTGAAAATTCTTCAAAAAATGATACAGAATTCGAAAAAAAAGATGTAAATCCTGAAAAATACCTTGTTAGATAAAAACCTCCCATAACTATGCACCGCTGAGGTCTGCTATACATGTCCTGAAACTTTGCAAGAAGTCTTCTTTTGGAATGGAGTTCAAAAGCCTCGTCACGTTTCGTTGGACTTCAAGAATATCGTCAAATATCTTTCCTTTCAAAGCGAGTTACAGTCGTGGGGATAGGAAAAAGTCTGGAGGATTGAGATCTAGCGAGTATGGTGGATGTTCAATTTGCACCATCCCCTTTTGCCAAGAACTGTTTGAAGATATTGCCTATGTGAGGACGCGAACATTGTCATGAACAAAAAACCATGAACCTTGTTGTGCGTACTGGGGTCGTACTCTGCATAGACGTTTCATGAGACAAGGCAAAATTTCAATGTACCTTGCAACATTCATCGTCTTTCCCTCAGATTGAAAGTCCTTATGGGTAATGCTTTGACTATCAAAACAGGTGATGAGCATCGTTTTGATGCGTGATTTTTCTGCTCTGACATTTTTCAAACGAGGTGATGCAGGAGAACGCCATTCCATACTTTGCTGTTTCGTTTCAAGTTCGTACATGATACACAAGGTTTCATCCTTAGTGACAATACAGTTCAAGACATTGGGTGTCACACCCGCCGTTTCAACAAAGTCCTGTGAGGCCTCTAAACATGCCTGTTTTTGATTGTCATTCAAAAATGGCACAAAACGATAACACGTTTTTCTGATCCCTAAATTCTGGGTAACGATTTGTCGCATGGTTTCCCTATTAATCTGCAGTTCATCAGTTATCATGCGCACAGTTAATCGACAATGTTTCGCGATTAATTTCCTCACTTTATCAATGTTTTCGTCACTAACGGAGGTCGCCAGTTTTCCTCTAAGAAGATTGTCAGAAACTTTTTCCCGGCCTTCTCGAAAATGGGCGGACCACACGTACACACAGTTTATGGACAGTGTTTGATCTTTATAAACACGTACCAGTATCGAATAAGATTCTTTCGGCGTCTTTCCAAGCTAAAAACAAAACTGTAATCTCATTTTTTGTTAGTTCATTTTCCTGTTCTCAGTTAAGAACCAACTCACTAAAAGAGCCCTTTGTAAAATAAGTCTTACAAGGAACACAAACGACGCTCAACTGAACAATGGTAGAGGTACATTTTCAACACCTACCCCTTCGCATGTGCAGTGTTTCAATTCGCCAGTGCTGCGAGATCGGCCGTTCGGTCTTTATTCACGGAACTTTATTGTCAGAGGTAGTATATAGAGAAAATTTGTCAATTTCTAATTTTATTATGAGAAGCACATTTTTCATTATTTATTTTATCAATATTTTAACTAAAAAATATTATTTTTTAACTTTGTGAGTTCTAGAAGTCCTTGAATCTTAATTATTATTTTCCTTTCTCATGCGAAACTTGACATTCAGTACAGTTTATTCAAAAAAAAAATATATTGTCAGCAAGAATATAAGCTTAACAATAGCGAAACAATATTTCTCAAAATTTAACATTCGGCTTAGAAAAACCCACAAAAGAAAAATTCTTAACAAATATCGTCAATGTTGCAACTCAATAAGGATAACTTTAAAATATCCTTTCGTAAAATTTCGTAAAACAGGAAAGTACAAAAAAGCGAAGTTTAAATTAGTATAACATAAGTTACAAATTACTGCTGATTTAAAATAATATATATATATATATATAATTACATTTTACTTTACATTTACTTTTTTTTTCATAATTCTGCAGAAAATGAAATGGAAAATATACATTTTAATTTCTATTACAAGTAAAACTTTTTATAGAGTGCTTTTAGTTCTAACTTATTGATACATATCTTTCGATGATTTTCATACAAAAGCAGAGTTGATCACAAGTAAATTTTGTGGGAAACATTAAGCGAAGTTCAAGATTTCCTAACAAAAACGAAGACATAATTTGTTAAATATTTAGCACCTTACACGCCCTTTTATTTTATACGTAAACAAGAAAATTTTTAAGTATCTTTTTGGTATGTAGGAGCAAAAAACTTAATTTTGCTTTTTAAGTGTTAATTTTTTTTTTAAATTTCAAATGATGAAGCAAAAAGTTTATTAAGTTGCAAATTTTTTTTTCTGAGATTGGGTAATTTTTTTACTAGAAATATCTCGTTAAATTACTTTCTTCAGAGATAATTATTCAAATCTTTAAATTTTACATGGTATTTTAAGTGGAAATTTTCTCAAGACTAAATCGTTTTTATTCGCGGAAAAAATCCACATTCGCAGGTAAATATACAAAAGCAAAAGATCAAAAGTTTTCAATGACATGTTATGCATATAATAAATGAATATATATCGTTTTAGCTATTTATGTCTAGTTGTAATATGCATTACTGTTTCATAAAATTCATAAAAAGTTCATCTACATATATTTACATTTTAAATTAGACAAATTTACGTTATTTACCACATCCATAATAGATTTTTTTTCATTATTATAAGCATGGACACGATTCGCTTCCGTTTGCTTTCCTGACGATATAATGATGGGAAATTTTTGAAATTTAAAATAAAAGAAATAATAAACATGATCCATTAAACGTTTACTTGGATGTCTTGATGATCTACAATCTGAGAAAAAGGAGCTTTAATATTCAAGCAAACATCTTCAATATTGTTAAGAGATTACTGTCTCTTTTCTCAAAGAAAACCCATTGTTAAGTCTTTGTATTATACAAAACTAGGCATATTCAAAAATTAAAGTATTTCTTAGAAACTACTTTAAATTACTTAAAAGGGAATAATGCGGTTGAATGTTGGTCTAAAATTGAATGTGATATCACTACACTATCTCTGAAATTGTCCATTCGTTGCAGCACTTACAAAATGTTTGAAAAAACTTTGTTCAAGTTCAATACCACCAGAATATTTTCAGAGCAACAAATTTAAATAGAATCACACATGACTTTATAAACTTCTAAAATGTCATATTAAGTATATATTAGGACATTCTCTATATGTATTTTTTCTTAGGAAGTTAACATGAGTCTCATAATTTATTGAATTCCAAAAAGTATTGGATTATCCAATCTAATCTTTTGAAAGTTTTCCTTTTTGCGAAAACTTCAAGCTAGAAACAATCTTGAAATATATTACAGATATTCCTTAAGAAAATGTGGAATTTTTGAAATCGTAAGA
Organism: Trichonephila inaurata madagascariensis; assembly: GCA_019973955.1. Taxonomy (NCBI): domain Eukaryota; kingdom Metazoa; phylum Arthropoda; class Arachnida; order Araneae; family Nephilidae; genus Trichonephila; species Trichonephila inaurata. The sequence continues at coordinate 21,334 of BMAV01001072.1, forward strand.
GACTTTAATGGATTATTGAGGTAAACGAATTATAAGTTATGTTCACATTGTAACTTAATTTTTTATATCTGTTGCGTTATCTCTACGAAGAATATATTTTGAAATATAAATATTATTGTTTAAATGTTTTGACAAAGAAATTTTTTACCAAAATGAAATTGACAAGCGAAACAGTTAAAAAAAAAGCTGCCCCAAAACAGTCATGAGTTATATATTTCTCTAAAGGTTTCGGGTTTAAATAATTTTGGTTTTAAAAATATTTACCTGTAAATATACTCTTATACACTGCTGTGTGGCCACCGTAAATGCAACACCAAGAATAACAAGACATAGCACAACAAAATTTATTTCGTAGATAACATGTTGACCAAGTATCAAATGATTAAATTTATAGACTTCTGTGATGTGTGGTTCCTGCCAGAATCAGTAGCCAGAGTAGCCACCATTGTTGGAGATCACCGCTGCCACACGCCTCGGCATTGATTCAAAGAGACTTTGCATGTGTTCTTGGGGTACAGCAGACCAAGCAGCTTCCACACGTTGCCAAAGTTGATCTGGTGTGGCAGCTGGGGGAGTAATTATGGTCAATCGTTGAGCAACTATGGACCACGTGTTTTCTATCGGCGAAAGATCCGGAGAGCGAGCCGGCCAGGGAAGCAATTCAATCTGGTGATTGACGAAGAACCTTTGGACAATGCGTGCCACGTGTGGTCGTGCATTTTCCTGTTGAAATATGGCTGTGGCTAAGCCCTGAAGGTAAGGAAGGACAACTGGCTCCAACACTTCGGAGATGTAACGCTGGTTGTTTATACCGGCAATGCGTACTACAGGAGTGCGAGAGTGATATCCAATACCGCCCCATACCATAATACTCGGTGCAGAACCAGTGTGGCGGTGCATAACTCAGCTGTTCAGCATCCTCTCTCCACGATGTCTCCAGACTCGAATCCGACCATCGTCTTGTTGCAGACAGATGCGTGATTCGTCAGTAAATTTCATTCCATTCTGCCGCCCACATCCTTCTTACATCGCACGATTGGCGGTGGAGACATCTGTAGTTCTGCGTTAAGGGTAGACCAAGCAATAGACGTCTTACGGACAGACCACTCTGCTGTAAACGGCGTCGAATAGTACGCGGAGACACAGAATGATGCGTTATAGACTCAATGTGCTGTGCTATGGTTCGTGATGTGACTGAGCGATCCATCACTGTCATGCGCACAATTTGCCTGTCCTCACGTGAAGTGGTGTACTGAGGTGGATGCGATTGACAACGTCGGTCCGTCGTACAATCCTGCATCCAACGGTCACATATCTGCATTACAGTTGTTTGGTTTCGTCCAAAACAACTACCGATTTCCCTGAAAGATAATCCACAATCTGGGTAGGCCACTATCCTTCCTCTGTCGAATTCGGATACTTGATCAAAAGCTGATCGCTGTTTTCTACGTGACATAAC
>BMAV01001072.1:22892-66355 GCA_019973955.1 Trichonephila inaurata madagascariensis
CAACGGTCACATATCTGCATTACAGTTGTTTGGTTTCGTCCAAAACAACTACCGATTTCCCTGAAAGATAATCCACAATCTCGGTAGGCCACTATCCTTCCTCTGTCGAATTCGGATACTTGATCAAAAGCTGATCGCTGTTTTCTACGTGACATAACTTATCGTTTTTTTGTAAAAAACCACAAGAAAAACACAATTGCCGAACTTGAAATCGTCGATATCTCCAAGCCTTAAATAGCGCTTTGAGGTGGCGCCAAAGGCGTGCATGATGTGTGTCTGCGCTGAAATTCTAATCATTTGCATATCTCACTTCTGATAATGAATGTTGTAAATTTCATGTTATTTGCATGCTTTCTTCAGGATGGCCAGCAGTGTACTTTTAAAAATTTTAGCATTTCACCAAAATTTCAGTAGATTTCTATGTACGTTCGTATACCACTTTGATGTCAATCATGATAGTATGAAATGATTGTTTACTCATTTATATAATTTTGATAAATTTATTTAATGATTCTCACAAGCAACTCGTACAGATTATCATAAAAACTTGTCTCAAAATTGATATAAAAATATAATTTGGTGGTGGGAGAGGAAAATAAATAATATTGTTACGTAGATCCGGGTTCGAAGATTTTATGCAAAATAATCACAAAGAAAATTAAACAGTTCTTTAAGAGCGATGCGAATTTATTATCGAAAATACAATCCTTGAAATACAGGATTCAGCAGCAATATTCTCAGAGTAAATCTCCAAAGGTCTTCAGACCTTCAAAAGCACTCAAACACAATTGTCAATGTTTAAAAATACACACATGTAAGAGATTATTCACAAGCACAGCCGAATTAATCACTAGTCAAAACTATCCTCACTATTCGCTGGTTAAAATCAGACTTACTGGTGGCAGCTGGCACTCCTATTTATTAGCGCAGCAGAAACTTCCAGAAATATAACCACGCGTGTCATCGAGCGTGACGTTAATAGAGAGATCCACTATTTTCTAGAAGAATCCAGAGAGTTCCGAACTCGCCAACATGGTCACCAAATTCGCCAAATTGGCCACCACCAGTTTGGTCGCCAAAAATGATGCCAACTTGGCTCTACCGCCAAGATTTCGCCATGTTCTCATTGAATCGCCATTATAATGAAAGGGGTGGCATCGCTTGTGAATAGTGTAATTTTAACATGAAATAAATAACACATAGAGTAATATAAATGCATTAAACACCCAAATAAAATTATTTACATTATTTGGACAAAATTCGCAACAATATGCATTATTTCAAAGCCACAGTTGAACACAAATTGATACATACAGCATTAATTCAATAATTTCTTGCTAAAGTTTGAAATAGAACACTATTAGGAAGAAGGCTGGCTTGGAAAAGGCTTCTTGAGAAGGTCAAGGCCAACCCTGGCTTGTCGAGCTACTGAGGAAGTAGGAAAGCTTGAAACAGTTTTTGTTACTGAGACCAGCAGATCTACAATCTGTACTTTTGGAGTGAGTGAAGAAATAGTTTTCAGTTTTCTTTTCACCTTATACAACAGATTATGATCCCACAAAATACACTTCGATTCAGAGCTATAGAGATAAATACATATTAGGGATAAATAAGTAAAAACAGGGAAGGTAAAAATGTTAAGTCAAATAAGTAACTGATTTATAGTCTAAGCTTTCTAAAGATTTGCTTGATTTTCATTTGATTTAGTTCTGTTTAGAAAAGAGAGAAGAACGCTATCACATAATCTAATTAAATTTCACGCACTTGTGAAATAAAGGACCAAATTTTGATGATATTATTTCTCACCCCAAAGTCTACATTTAAGCGATAAAATACTAAAAAAATGAATAAATATTTCCATGTGTTTCTCACATATTACAGAACTTCAGGATTTTGTACAGATTACGTATATTTTTTTGTTTTAGTTCACACAATTAATAAAGAAAATTGATTTGCTTGTCGTAGTAAAATTAGAACTGCATAGATGCTGTCTTCTTCAACAAATTTTGCACACACATTCATTGAATTTTAAAAAATCATTTTCTGTCAAGTTTTTCATCAACGTACCGAAAGTTTTCCCTAAACGTACCGTTTCGTTCCATATTTGCTGTAACCTTGCCTCTAGTTCGTTCAAACTCGTGGGGTGCCCAACTCGCTGTCCCAAATGATCCCAGATAGGCTCGATTAGAGACAAATCTGGGGATCGGGCAGGCCAAGGAAGGGTAGTAACAGTGCAGAGACAGTCTTTTGACACCCTTGCCGTGTGAGGCCGAGCACTGTGTTGTTTAAAAATGGCTCCTGGTAGCCGTTGCATGAGTAGCAACACATGTGGTTGCAGGATGTCAAGGACATTCTGCTGGGCTGTCATGGTGCCACAAATCAATACTAGGAGTGACCGTATATTGTAAGCAATGGAACTCTATAATATCACACCAGCTGTCGGAGTGGTGTGTAGCTGTAAAGCAAAGGAAGGATTGAGGCGTTCACCACGGGGTCTCCACACACGAACACGATTATCATCACTGCTGAGATTGAATCTGGATTCGTCAATAAAGACGACCTGGTTCCAGTACGCTTCGGTCCAGCTCCCTCGTGCGCGGCACCATTCCAAACGAAGGCGTCGGTAAGTGTGCGTCAAGGGCAGCACACTTAATGGGCGCCACGATCCCAAATCTCCTTCAGCCAGGCGCCTTCGTATGGTTCGAGAAGACACAGGGGCCCCTAGTGAAGGTGATATCTGTGCCTGGATGGGGCCGATGAAGCAGTTGGCTGTAAGTATGCATTACATTGTACATGCATTACAATGTGGTGGTCTTCTCGATGACTGGTCTGTCGAGGGCGTCCTGAGCCGGGTCTTCGTGTAAATGACATCTCTTTGATGAATGGTCCCAACACCTCTTCATAACACAATCATAGCTGCCTAATTGATGAGCTAAGTGATTAGCTGAATAACCGGGTTTCTATCCTGCCGATGATTCTCCCCCTCTCAAACTGCGAACAGCTGCTCATATTTTCTTCGAAATCGGCGTAATGGCATGTTTACTTCAGCTTTTCCATTGTAAACGATTCAGCACACTCAAACAGTCTTTAGTTACCTGTTTTGTACTCCATGGAGAACGACGTTAAATGCCCTCTACATGCTATACGTAATGCGCAATCACTCTGCACTTCTAATCATTTTCATATCTGCTCGACATGTACCTTTATGCGAAGTTTCGTAACGATCCCGCAATTATTTCTTGGTGCGCTAAATTTTTTGTCCATGAGTTTAATTTGCAACGTCCAATATTATACTTCTTTAACTTAATAATGGAAATAAATGCTGAAATGATTTTTGTCTTAATAGAACTTACACTGTCACCTAGTAACCTCAAGTTAACCTCACTAAATTTAATAAATAAATAAATTAAATTGGCAAAATCTGGTTTGAATAAGATTAAATGTTTCTTAAAAATTAAAGTCGTGATCTGGTTTAAAGACAGCCACTATGGTAGACCCCCATTTACATCTCATGGACTCCCAAATTATTTTTTCGCTGGCATGGACAGCTTGCAGGTCGTCATAGACTCCTAGGGGTCTATATATAGACCATTTTGGGAATCAATGTGGTGTAGAGATTTATTTTGATGACATTATTGTTGCAGGATGTGATGAGGATTCCCATGATGCAATTCTGTATTAAATTTCTTGAAAAAGCCAGACTGTTAAAAGTCAAGTTAATTCCAGATAAACTACAATGCAGGGCATCAAAGTAAAAATATGTTGCTGAGATTATATATAAATAAGTAATGAAACCTGATCCAGATCACATTAAAGCAATTGTTGGATGTTAATACCAAAATCAAAAACTGAAGTTAGGAGATTGTTGGGTATGATGAATTTCCTTTGAAAATTTATACCCAAGGTATCTAAAGTTACTGCCGCATTAAGAGAAATCATTCATGAAAATGTAGAATTTATTTGGGAAAAAGAACAAGAGTTGTCTTTTGTAGAAATCAAAGAATTGTTAGCTAAAGCTCTAATTTTAAAAGTTTTTAGTGGTAATGATGAAAGAGTAATACAATGTGATAGTTCGAAAGATGGGCTAGGACCCTGTTTAATCCAAAAAGGTCAACCTGTACGATTTGTCTCCAGGAGTTTAATAAACAGTGAGAAGAATTATGCACAGACTGAGAAAGAATTATTGACAATTATTTTCTCATTTGAAAAGTACAATAATTTTGCATATGGACGAATATTTGTTGTACAGAGCGACCATAAACCGTCAACGTCATTTGTAAAGAAATCTAAGCATAAAATATATTTTATAATGCAAAGAATGGTTATAAAACTATTAAAGTATGATTTTGAAATATACTATGATTCCGGTAATCAAAAGTCTCTTGCTGATACTTTATTAAGAGTATTTTCTGTTTGTGAAACTGTGAGGGATGATCTTGAAATGCTAAATATAGTGCATACTATTTCGAAACCTTTACCCTTGAGTAAAAAGAGACGAGCACAATTTAAAAAGAAAACCGAATCAGATCCAATCTTACAAATAGTTTTCAAATATACCAAAGAGGAATGGCATATATCTTACAAAAATGTAGACAATTGTGTAAAAAATTAAAAATAACATTTATATTCAAGAAGGGTTGTTATTTAGCAATCAAAAACTATATACCTGTACCTTATAATTTAAGAATAGATATGTTGCAACTAATTCATGAAGCTCACTTTGAGATAGAGAAATGTAAAGAAAGAGCTAGAGAAATAATGTATTCACCAGGGATAAACTCGGATATAGATACAGTAGTATCAGAGTGTCTAAGATGTGAAAAATTTAAAAAGGCAGTACAGAACCATTGAAACCTAATACAGTTCCCTATAAACCTTTTGAAAAGATAGGTGTATATATAATGGACTCAGGTAATATAAGCTATCTAGCTGTAAAAGACTATTACTAAAATTGGATTGAAATTGCTGAACTTGTAAATAAATGTGCAGATGATGTAATAATTAAACTTTAAAAAAAAAAAAAAAATTTCTCTAGATTTGGTTTTCCAAATATTGTAGTATCTGATAATATACCATTCAATAATATTTATAAAAACTTGCAAATGATTGGGATTTAAATTATGCAATCATTAGACCTCACTATTCCCCAAATAATGGAATGGTATAAAAAGCTAAGGAATTTCTAAAAGCATTATGAAAAAAGCAAGGAAAGATAAAAAAAATTATTTGGTAGGTTTTTTTAGAGTATAGAAATCCTCCAATATCGGGTCTTTGCTTATCTCTATTTTAAATGATGTTTAATCGTAGATTAAAAACTAAATATCCGATTTCAAATAAATTATTAAATGCTGAATTATTTAATAGCATTTGAGAAAATTGCTTAAAAGTCAAACATTCAAAAGATACATTATGACAAAGCTTCTCATCGGTTACAAGAACTTGAGAAAGAAGAAAATGTCAGAAAAAAAAGTTTTAAAAACAAAACTGGTGAAATCGCTAAAATAGCCTCAAAGCGCAAATTGCATCCTTGATCATATTTTGTTCAAAATCAGTCTGGTAATATCTTAAGATGTAATAGAAAACATATAAGGAACTCAAATACACCCTCTAATATAGAAACAGATCCAAAGGATATAAGTACTTTTAATTCTGATTCAGAAGTAATTGTAAATCCTCAAAAAATAAAGAGCCGTAATGAGTTAGATTGTAACGTGCAAAGAAGAAGTAACCGTGCTTGTAAAGCACCATCTTTTATTCAGAATTTACTTATCACTAGAACTTACTTCATAAATTATAAATTTAAAAAGTTATTCTTCAGTTCTAAACATATAATAAGATTTTTTACATTAAAAAAATATTACAGTTTTTTTTATATATCTACTTCATTAATATATACATTAAGGAAAAATTACTTTAAGATTGTTAAATTAGTTTACATTTGATTTTTGTGAAGTACAATATAAGTGATTAATATTTTCTTCGAAGAAAAGTATCACATAACAAAGCTACTTTTTTCAATATGGATACATTTGAAAGAAAAGCGATTTGGCACTTTGTTACTTAGTGCGTTATGATAATCAGTGGCAATACGTATCGAAGGACGTAAAAAACTGCTCTCCACCCACAGGCACACATCCCCTCAACATGACAATAGAAAAAAAAATTTAATCTTACTACTTTTGATCTTATTGCATACCTTCTAGTAGATCTTTTTTCAGTTATGAAATCTAAAAAGTTTATTTTCTAGCATTTTCTTCTGATGTGATTGGTTAATTAGGAATTCCTTTTTATTTTTGTATTTTGAATGCATTCAATGTTCTTAAAATTATGGATATTATAAAAACAAAAAGTAAATCCTGTATTTGCAAATACGGGCTTCAAAGAGACACATGACTAATTTATGTTTATATTCATAATTAAATGCAAAAATGAAAGCTATTTAATGATTTGAATGAAAATAGTTAAGTAGTTTTGTAGCATTGGCTTATATAAAATATTTCTCATCGAAAAAGAATTCCTCCTTTAGTTTTTGAATAGTTAAACCAAACTGATTTATGATATGAACATATTTTAAATTTTAAAAAATATTTAATCCAGCTAATTTGGAATTTGAAATATATTTTAAGAATAGGACTTTATTTATTATATATATAAATGAAGTTAAATTAATTAAAAAATATATCAACTAAAGGAAAAGTTTTGATGCATTTGTTATCGTATAAATATGTGATTTTCGTTTTATGCTTACTTTTGAGATTTCCACACGTTGCTACTTGATCTTCTCCGTTGTTCATCCTGTGAAATTACTCAGACATCTTCATCAAGATGGAGGAAAATTCGACACCTCTTGAAGCACCGCAAAGAACATCCTTGGAAGAGAAAAAATACATGTTGAACTTTGAAAGCAAATTGCAACTTCAACGCATTTTTCATTTTTAAAAGTTTTTTCTTCATATATGGCCGTATTAAACAAAGTACACTTGCGAAGAAAGAACACACATACACTTGCTCTCATAAACCATTTTCGAAATTTCTTTTTATAGCTAAGTAAACTTTCAAGCTAAGTAAGCTTTTCAAACCCAAATTGGAATTTGAAGTATTATGTAGCCTGGAAAATATGTGCAATTTATATTGCGAGAATGATAGCATATCCCCTATTTGATTATATGTCGCATATATAGATACATGTGTTTGGATTAGTAGTCCCTTTCTTTGTGTGTGTTGGCACACACACACACACAATAAGCTTTACACTAAATCACATTTTACTTTTTATATAAATAATGAGTTTTATCTAGAGCCGTGATAGTAGAATGTTTAATGATTTTTATCTGGGAGGTTTCAAAGAGTTAAGTTTCACCTCATGGTCTACTTGATAGAAAATTTCCAAAAAAAATATTTCAAAATTAAAAAGCGATAGAGTTTAATCCTTTTTCATAAAATACAGATTATTTCCCTGAAACTCATGTTTTCTTTAGCTTTTTAGTATCTAAAAATTAAAAATTTTAGTGCAAAAGGGGAAAATGTAATAATTACCAAAGTTCTAAAAGATTTTGTAGGGACACTGCAAAGAATTTTGTCCACCCTGGAAATTGAAAACTTATAATCTGAAAATAAACACATGTTAGTAATCTTATTTAATTTGTATTAAAGAAATTGGTAAACTTTTGAAAAAAGATAATGGCATTTAATGTATGCTTTTATTTAATGCACCACTTATTGTAAAAATTGTAACACTATGAACTAAAATTACTTTGCTTATGTACATTTTTGGGAGAAAGATTATATACAATAGTTCAGAAATTTAAAGATTTTTAAAAATTTCCTATAGCTGTAAGAATCTGTAGACATTTTAGTGTTGACAGCTGTAAAGAAAGTGTAGATCTTCTAATGTTGGAAGCTATAAAAAAATGTAAATTTTGAAATGTTCGTAGCTGTGAAAAAACGTAGATCGTGCCATATTAGTAAGTGTAAAAAATGTAGATCTTGAAATGTTCGTAACAGTAAAGAAAATGCAGCTTTTTTTAATGTTAATAGCTTTAAAGGAAACAAATATTTTTCAATTCGTAGCTATAAGGAAAATGTAGATCTTGCAATTCATAGCTGTGGAGAAAATGTAGTTCTTGAAATGTTAGCAGCTGTAAAGAAAATGCAGATCTTGTATTTCGTTGCTTAAAAATGAGTATAATACCTAAAAAAATCACATTTCCTAGAATATAAAAATACATCACTAACAATACAGAAAGATATCACTAAAATGCAGATAATTGTGCGTAGTATTGTATATGACTCTTATAAATAAATCACATAAATTACAAATGCATAACAAATTAGTTTCGTCAGTTTAACGTCGCAGTTATTTAAATAAATTTTACGGCTGACCTCGTAATTGGGAGCCAAAGCCAGATAACGAGGGCGATACCTGACCCGGCACCTCACTACCCCAACATCCACACCACGCCTAGTGAGGACTTTGAGGCTCCTTTGGGTTTAATGTGCAGTAGCCCCCATTATTCCGCACAATATTTGGTGGATACGTTCTTGAGCTCTTGACATAGTTCTACGTAGCACTCGAGACCGTACCACCAAAAACATAATAATAATAACAAATGTAATGCAAGATTATAATTTTTTTAAAAAGTAAAAATTACGAAACGTGCAGTGGCAAATTAGCAATCCTAAAATTCGAAGTATAAAAATTGACAAGAAGGATGATACTTTCACACCCATTATTTAGGAAAATGTCAGAGAGTTTCTTTACTTATATGATGTTTTAAGTGTCAAGTTCTAAAAAGTATGTCAGCATCGTATATAATTATATGAGGAATAAAATTGCAGATTAATAAAACAGATACTTTTGAAATCGGTCTTAGATAAATATTACTCATACACATATATTATAGAATATATTGTAATAAAAAATGCGTATTATACGTTATTTAAAGAGAAATTTAACAATAAAAATCTGCTACTAATTGATTAACATTATAAATAATAAAAAAAGTAAAAAGTACATCAAAGCTCGGAATTTGGTATACATAACATTTTACACAGGGATAAAAATAAACTTTGTATAAAGATTTTCTGCAATATTAATTATGTTACAGTAAATTATGCAAAAATTCGTATTCATACATTCTGTGGCAAATATATTAAAAAAATTATAGAAAATTAAAACTAATTATCAGCATGAGTTTTACCTATAAAGTCTTTATATAATATTAACTTCAAGATTTTTATCAATGTTGATGAAATGGACTACTGAAAAAAATAAAAATAAACAACATCTAATGATATTGATTAATATTCATGTAACACAGAAACTAGCTAAGTATTTCTAACTATAAATTGCACATCTAAAGCATAAGTTAAAACAATTAATTAAAAAATGTGAAAAAATATATTAAATTAAGAATTTTTACAGTTCACTCAAACAATTACATTTTGTAGGAGTTCAAATTTACTCAATGGGTAGGATCAAAATCTGAGCAAATTATTAAGTAAACAGTTGTGTTATGATTAACCTTTTTTCACGTATAGTACCAACATTGTTAAATAATAATATACAAGAGACATAGAAATATTTCAGAGCAAATAAAAAAAATGATCAAAATACATAGAAAAAAAATCTAACTAATTTCATTATCAAAATTATATGCTTAAAGTTTTACAATTTTATGCATATCTCTTATTTTTGATTCTTACCCAGATCAATACTATGATAAGTGTATATTATAGGTATGCAAATATGGAAACACACTCTTTATAAAACTGTAAGTTCATACAAATTCTCAAACAAGCATAGGTTCTTATATTAGTGTTACTAGTTATTTTAGTTAGGAACTTTCATTTTTTTCACCATAATTATCCACATTCCCACTAAAACGATTTAATTTTTTAAAAAAAAAAATTACTTTCAACAAATTATATAATTTTTTAAGCGAAAAATTGATACAAATAACAAATTTGAAGCAATAATTTCCTAATACAAGAACACATTCAACTCAATTTCATTTATTAAATTATTCCCACGTAAAAATGTCCTGATATTTCAAGGAACATAAATTCTAAAGCAGTATTGAATACATATATACATATGCATCAATATTTACTCCTTTAAAAAGTTGTACAAATTATATTTACTGTGTAAAGTTAAAAATTAATTTCATATTAAAATAAGAGCATTCAAATATAAATATTTATGACACACACACACACAATTATTTCTAGAGTTACTATTTTTAAAATCTCCAAAGTCATAGACTGTTTTTGAAAGAATTTTTCATGATGGCTCACTTATTATTACATAATTATATGGTTATCTAAATAATAACTCTACTGAGCTCTTTTATAATAGAGCTCATACACATCTCAGTTACATGTGAAAACATGTTCTTTTACTTACCTGTTTTCATAAGCTCTTACTCAACCTCTTTAAACCAATGTTCTTCAATATTCTAAATCGTTTAAGTGCTATTTAAACGTGTAACCTATCTTTAAATACTCGTTAAGTTCCTATTACATTTTGATAAGTACACTAAATATATGGAAATGTCCATATATATTTTCACAAAATAACTTTAGTATTTCTATACACAATTTATTTATTTTTATAAGAAACTGAAATTTTTCTAAAAGAGGAACTTGTATTTTAATGTTATTCACTCAAATATTAAAGGTATATTAATACATAAACAACCCATTGTGAACGTAATTTTTTTCTCATTTAAAATGAATTTCGAAAGGTGAAAAGATAATTTTTGTGTTTAAAAATAATAAGAAGAGAAATATGATCTACATATTATAAAGGTATGTGTTCAATTATCAAAACGCAGGGTATCTGTTCTTCATCGTGAGCATTCTTTCACACAGTGAAATAAAAAAATTAAGTCACTGTTTACTGTTTGAAATTTTTAGTTTCTTTTAGTTCCACAATTGGTTTAATACTCTTGAATTCTCGAAACGGAGGGAGAATCTTTTGTGAATTAAATTTAAAGTCCCTGAAAAGAAGAATGTCATACAAACCGAAAAATCTTTAGAATCTTCCTAGACTACCGTTCCCCAGGATGTCGAATATATCACAGTATATGACCACCCACTCAATTTCTTCAGACGCTAACTTTCGTTTAAAAATAGAGATTCAAATGTATATTCCTCGTGACCTTTGAAGATATTATTTAAAAAAGAAACTATTTAAGTCTATTTCATAATTTCTGTTTTCATGAAGTGGATCTCGTTTCGCTGAAAATTTAAGGATCGTACAATTTTTAATCGAGTATCTTTTGTCTGAGCATCTTATCCTCACTCAGGGCACAGCTCCTTTACCTCATCCACTTGTTGAATTCTTCTTTCTTTAAAATTCTGTTTAATCAGCAAATGTCGAAGATAAGTTTCAATTCGTAATGAACGCTGTAAATTTGATTTCAATTTCCTAATAAATACTGAACTATTAAGTTTTAATTCCTAAGACCTAAAAACCTTTTAGGAACAATCTAACTCAGCGTTTCTCAAACTGTGGGGTGCGCCCCCCTTGGTGGGCGTGACAATTCTACGGGGGGCGCGCGAGTATATCGAAAAGATCAACACAAAATATTATTTTAAAAAATTATTAATTTACAGAAAGTAAACAAACAAAATACATCTTGTTATAATAAAAAACAAAATACACATTTACATTGATATATTACACTTATAAATGTATCAGTGCTACACAATGTATTTTATAATAAATTTAACAATACTAAGTTAAGAACAAGTTTAAGAATCACCAGTAACCCTATGGGATTGTCATATATAAACTTATACACAAAAACTAACACTTATCTTGATAATTTTTTTTGTACGGTTTATAAATAATCCCTTAATTGCTGATTAAAAGTTGCGCGATTCGCCTCCCGTTTTCCAAGAAGGCGTGCTTATGTGATGTATTGAGGGGAGGGGAGGAATAAATAAAAAATAATCTGAAATAAGTAAATCCTTCGCAAACATTGTCAAGGTCCTTTCATTTCATTACAAAGCCTTCGGAATAATTTTACGGATAACAGTGTACAGAAAAGATCGTTCTTCAGAAAAGGGGTATATATACGTCCATTTAAATTAACACTTTGGCTGAACGAGACGTTTATGTAAGCCTGTGGCACTTAAGAGGTTAAAGTCATATCGTAGTTTTAGCGTCAAAGTATAGCATTATTGAATTCAATACATTTTTATTGTATAAGGGGGTGCGATGAAAATTATGATTGAATATTGGGTCGCGAATAGTGAAACTTTGAGAAGCACTGATCTAACTGCAGGTCTATCATTCTTGACAATCTGTTGAAAAACGGCATGTTTAATTTTAGCTCTATCGATCTGGAAAGTTTGTTGAAAAATTACATCTCTAACGCAACTCAGTCATGACGAAAGATACGAGGCGTGCAAGGATTGGTCAACGATTAAATTAGGGAGACCCTTATATTTCGAAAAATTTTTGGGTAATTTCAGGTGTACAATTTGGTAATCATCTGCACGGAATATTAGGTCATATTGTTTCCAAGTGAGGGGGTGTATACGTGCTCTTTTGTTGAGTTGTGAACTGTTATGGCTTCGAATTCAAAACGGAAGTGCAATGTCTTGAACATAGAGACAAAGCTTGAAATATTGAACCGTCTCACGAAGGGAGAAAGTGGAGCGTCTCTAGCACAGTTGTAAAATGTAGGAAAGTCAACAATTTCTGAGATAAAAATAAAGCCGAGAAACCATTTTAAATTTAGCGTCAAAACATGACTCAGAAGTCTGCTCGAAGAAATTAAAACCATGAGGGAAGCAAATGCTGTTCTTCTTGGTCGTGCACTCTACTGGTGGTTTTCACAAAGAAGGAGCAAAGGGGACCCATCAGGCCCACTGTTGCGCAAATAAGCTCTGGACATGAAATTAGGCGGTTCGGCTGATTTCAAAGCTATCACTGGTTGGTTAAAGAACTTTAAATCGCACCACGGGATACAGGAACTGCTAACTGTAGGCGAATCATTGTCTGGCGATAAGAATTCTGACAACAAGTTTAAGGAAACAATTTTGTAGAGTGTGGAAGACGTTTACAAGGTAGACGAGACGGAACAATAGCGAAACAATATTTCTCAAAATTTAATATTCCGTTTAGAAAAACCAATGAAAGAAAAAAATTTCTAACAAATATCTTCAATATTGCAACTCAATAAAGGTTTTAAAATATCCTTTTGTAAAATAGTATTTTAAATTCAATAAGTCTTGAGGAAAGTATAAAAATTGCAAATTCACGTTCAAAAATACAGATTATGGCTATTTTTCATTAAAAAGCGAGTGTTATAGTATAGTTACATTAACTATTATTCAGTTTCATATAATAAGCAGAAAACTATTTTTTCACATCTAAGGAATATTTTTTTTTTTTATTTTTGAATTAATTTATTTAATTTTAATAGGCTGATATCTCAAAGGTGGACTCTATTATTGTCAACTCTTTGAAAGGGCATTAATGAAAACAAAGTGAGTCGCAAGTCACCAATATCAATCTGTATCATTGAATGTATGTAACAAATATAAATGTCATGATGTGAAAAAGATACATTAAAATACAATTACAGCAATCTAAGAAACTTAAGAATACGCGATACGTATACTCAAATTTATTTTTACTGATTATAGAGAGTCGGAAGATAACAAAAACTCGGTATATCTCTTTGTGAAGTACATATAAACTTATTATCCAATAGATTTTTTAATCAAGTAACAATGTATTTAAATTAAAAAGGTTATTTTATTTCTCTAAAGCATTGGAAATTATTTTAAAATTAATTCTTATGTTTGTTTTGATTTCAAATGGCAATAAAAAAAATTATTTTTTTTCTATTTTTTAGTTTTATTTATCGGGCATATTTATTCAGGTTTAAATAAGAAAAGGAGTAATTAATTTAGTTTAGGGGTTTAAATTTTTTTCTTTAAAATTGTCAAAATAGTGTCCGGCATTGGCTTCAAATATTTTTATAAAACAAGATGTATTTTTGTAAAACAAGATCTCAATTGAAGTATATAGTTACTTTAAAAACAAACCAGCATACATACCAATGTTTCGTTTAACAAGAAAAAGTCCTACTTTATCAGTCAGTACATCAAGTGTCATTGAACAAAATGGTGAACTAAAAGTAAAAAAAAATTTCTTGGGGATAATCAAATGATAATAGAAATGTTGTTTAGTATCCGACTACTTGCGACAACTTTTTTAAAAAAAATGAAGATATGTAAAACTTTTTTAGGGCTTTTAGATTTATTTAGTACAATTTAAGAAAGAAATGCTAAAATTAAGAAGAGAAGAAAGATGTTATTATAATTAAAATGGGAAAATAATGGAAAATTTACAAAAAATTACATAAACGGGACCCAATTTGTAGAGAGAGTTCTTGAATAAATTCTCAATTTTTTCAATTTTGATGTGTTACTTTCATTTTTGAAATAACTTTCAGGCAAGAGATATTTTATTTTTTACAAAAACTAGAGCACTTTATCTTAGTTATCATAAGAAATTCCTTAAAAAAAACAGTGATTATATTCAAGTAAAGAACTGTTAATTTTTAAATAAAACAGCGATTGATAAATCTGAAGTTTAAAATACTTCTACCATTACACAGAACATACGCACACAAAAATTAAGTTAAATATTTTTTAAATTTTTTGAGCAATCGCTGACCCCGTTTGAGTTTTTTGAAAAAAACAAAACATTTAGGATAAAACCAATTTTAATGTTGATATCTGTTTTAAAGTTATAGCTTCTGCTTTTACTAAAACACTTGTAGTTTTTGTTATAATGAATGAAAAATAAAACACTTGATACTTTTACAAAGCTAATAAGACGATCTATAAAATGAAAGCATAATTTCTTTTAATTTTACAAAAAAAAATCGCAATTTTAGAGTAGTCGGACAACTTAAGCTGAATGTGCTAAAACTTCCAAGAATGTGTTCAAAGTGAAGCCAATGTTTTTCAGATTCCCATCCATCCAAACATTTGTATTATTCCAATGGATTCTCTTACTCTCCGCAATGTCACAATGAGGGTTAAACTTTGAAATAAGAACACAAACCATACTTCATCATACAAAAATTTATTTGCAAACATGCATCAAACATATATAATTAGAAAATAAATGAAGTACTCTTTTCAATAGTCTTATTAGACAAATATAACAGACACAACGATGAGTATCTTTATTTCATATCATGAAGTTACTTAATCATAAAATTACAAAAATTTATGAAACAGGCCTTAAATTAAATGAATGACAGATATAGCTTGAAATTCAGGAAAAAAAAATTTATTGAGAGATTCAAAAAGTTAAGCAAAAGTCAACAGATTTTGACAATGTCAAACTTCGAAATTAAACTTAGAAAAAAAAGTTGAATATTTTTTATAAATTCATGAAATGCGCGGAATTCAAACAAATTAATTTACAAGCAAGAAAAATATTAAGAGTACAAGATATGTATATAAATCTATCAAAATATTATTAGAAAGAAAATATATAGATTTGTTTCTATAAAAAATAAAGTATATGCTGCATTTTTAGAATGCACACAAGTTACTTTCTTCATAAATCTATTTAGTTATAACGTTAAAAATATGTGCAAAAATACAAATATTCTCATCGAATTTTCTTATTGTTATTATCAAATTATGTATAATTAGTGTTGTATAAAATACATTCACACACAAGCGTATATAATTATTATTAAAAATATTGTATATTATATATCATTGCAATCACAATAATTTTTTTACAAATTTGGTTAAAACGTGTCTTATTATTATAAAAATCTTTTATAAAATGTATTTTAAAAATATAGTTTTCATACTTAGTTTTCATACTTTAGTTTTTACACTCATTAACAAAGTTTTCATATAAGTTATCAAAAAATATTATAACATTTAGTATCAATGTATATGTATTCCAATATATAGAACTATAATAAAACCACGTTTTATCGCAGTGAAACCAAATCTTTTCTTATAATATTATTGATATAATTTGAAACATTTTGGGAATTCTTATACTGTGCTGGCCACACAAAATGCAACAACAAGGACCACAGATATCACATCGAAAGTTATTTGGCAGATAACATGTTGCACAAAGAACAAACGCTTAAAATTACAGCCTTTGGTTACGTGTGATTGATGACAAAATCAGTAGATAGTGTAGTCCTCGTTGCTGGCTAAAGCCATTAACACACGCAAGGGCATAGAAACAAAGTGGCTTTGACTGTATCCTTGGGGAACAGCAATCCATGCCACTTTTACATATTTTCTGAGCGGGTGTAGCAGCGAATGTTGTAACCTGGGTCGATCGTTTCGCAAACATGGACTTCACCTTTTAGATTGGCGTTTGATCAGAAGAACAAGCAAGCCAAGGAATTCTTTAATGTTACGTGCCACATGGGGTCGTGTATTATCCTGTTGAAATATGAATGATGGCGAGCGCAATGTATGGGAATACCACGGGGTCCCATTTGTGTTACCTCTGAATACAGTAATCCGTAATTCTCCCTTAAGCAGAATACGACAGTCGGCAGAACTCACTAGTCAGCAAAGTTCTTCAGTCGGTAAAGGTCAATACTCGGCAAATTGCATCAGTAGGTCCTTGACCACGGCTACGTCCGCAAACTCAACAAAGAGTCTTCGAAAAACCTAAAACTTAATAGCGGTGTTCTTTATTAATAAGCAAGCGATGGAGAGTCCATATACCTTGGTCCTTGAGGGGCGGATATCAGCAAACAGAAAATCTTTAACATACGCATTCGAAAGAATAGGAAATCACTCGTGGAGCACAGATAATCCTAAAATGTCAGAAATCCTGGAACGTAGTAATTCACTCCTGAGAATCCCTCCTTCAAATAACTGCACTCTGAAGTTTTGTGTCTTCGAAAAACCAAAAATTTCAGTGCGCAGTTATTTGGTTAAAAGCAAGAAATCTAAGGTTCATATTTATTGATCTTTAAGGGGCGAAAATCAGCAAACAGGAAATAAGGAACACACATTAGAAAGAACGAAAACCCGCTCATGGAGCACAGATAATCCAAGAGCGTCACACAGAAATCCCGGAACGTAATAATTCACTCCTGTGAATCACTCATTTAAATAAGTGCACTCTGAAGTTTTTGGTCCTGGAAAGACCAAAAACATTAGCGCTTAGCTTTTGTTAATAAGCAAGACCCCAAAAGTCCATATTGCTTAGTCGTTGAAGGGCGGAAATCAGTAAAAAGAAAATCAGGAGCACACGGAGTTCTTCTATTAAGCAGATGTAACATCCGCTTGTATAGCTATTGAGAGTGGCGCTGTGGACACACGTTATGTTCATCTTCGCTTTAGTGCTAATGATTTACATATTTCATCGCCGTAAATGCATGATTTAAATTTGACATGGCTTGCCTGCTTCCATCAGGGTGTTGAATTTTGTGTAACCAGCATTGTATAAATAAGAAATTTTAATATCTTTCAGGACAATCATATTTGAAATGGGTTCTGTTTCTAAAGATAAACATAAATTATTATTGATATAATTCTTAAATTTTAGTTCAAGAAGGATAGGATAACACTCTCTATTAGTAGATTAGGAAGAAAATGAAGACTATATAATATATATAATAACTGTATATATTTTTAAACAAGTAAATTATAAAAGATTGATATATGAAGAATACATTTAAAAATAGATTTTTAGGACGACATCATCCAGCCAATTTGCAAATGAAAAGTACAGAAAAATAAAGTTTAAATTATATTATAATATAACTTAAAAAATTATTGCAGAATCGAAATAATCTTTGTATTTAATACTTGTCATCAATACTCACACTTTATACATAACATTAGACTTATTCAAAAACTTTAATATTTCTTAGAAACTACTTTAATTTACTTTAAGAGGAATAATATGGTTGTACATATGTATAAAATTGAATCAGATATTACTACACTAACTCTGAAATTGTAAATCCGTTGCAGCACTTACAAAATGTTTGAAAAAACTCTGTTATGAAATGGTTTTTTAGTTATTTATATAAATTTGATAAATTTGTAAGATGATTCTCACAAACCATTTGAACAAATTATCATAAACACATGTTCCGAAAGTGATATGAAAATATAATTTAGGGGGGAGGAGAGGAAAACCGTTAATATGCATTATTTCAATGCCACAGTCAAGTGTTTTTCATCCTAACAAATACCATTCAACAGAAATTGTTAAATGAAGGATGAAAGCAAAAGTTCCTTGCTAAAGCTTGAAATAGAACACTAACAGATAGAAAGCGGGCCTGGAAAAGGTTTCTTGAGAAGGTCAAGGCCCACCCTGGACTGTCGAGCCACTGAGGAAGGAGGAAAGCTTGAAATAGATTTTGTTACTGAGACCAGAAGATCTACTTTTCGAGTGTAACGGATGAAATGGTTTTGAGCTTTCTTTTCACTTTATACAACAGATTACGATACCACAAAATACACTTCGATTCAGGTCTGTAAAGATAAATACATATTAGAGATAAATAAGTAAAAACATGATAGGTAACGATATGAAGCTCAATATATATATAACTGGTTAATAGTCTAAGAAATCAAAAGATTTTGTTTGATTTTCATTTGATTTAGTTCTTTTTAGAAAAGATAGAAGAAAGCTATCTCATAATCTAGTCCCTTGTGAAATAAAGGACCAAATTTTGATGTTATTATTTCTCACTTCAAAGTCTAAATTAAAGCGATGGAGTACTAAAAAAATGAATAAATATTTCCATGTGTTGCTCATATTACAGAACTTCAGGATTTAGTACATATTTCTTATATTTTCATATTTCAGTTTACAAACAAATAATAAAGAAAACTGATTTGTGCTTGTCGTAATAAAATTTTAACTGAACAGATGTTGACGTCTTCAACAAATTTTACAATAATTGAATTTGAACCATTTCTACCAAGTTTTCCTTAAATTTAATGAAAATTTTATAACATCAAGGCAATAGAGAGCAATATTTTGAGCAATTTAGTTTGCATAAACACTGAAAACCAATACTTTGTTGGCTTGAAATGGATTCGCATTTTTAAAAGTCATTTCAAGTCATTTCAGGGCCTCAACACGACACGTAGGGATAAAGGAATTTACGTCCTCTTATAAATTGTTTCATAGAATTATATTCATGAATCAACAGCACAGAAAAAATAAACTATACATGCTCATCAGGGACAGTGCCAGAACTGCATTTTAATTACACATTATTTGTAAGCTTTTCCATTGTTTTTCTTAAGCTCTTAAAACCCTTTTCGAAATTTCTTTTTTCCTCTAGAGTACAGATTCTCTATTTATGGATTCTACGCTTTAAAATTAACTTTTTTTTTTATATTGGTTTCATGCGACATGTATTCATAGTGAATACGCCCACACAAATGCTGTTAAAATTTTATTATTCTAAGTTAGACCTAAAGACTTTAGGTACTTTTGAAGAAAAGCATTTATTTTAACATTTGACCACACATTCTAAAAGTTCATACTAAGTTGTTCACATTGTTGACTTACGTAACTTAGACCAATTTATCATACTTATTTGAGTAAATGAATAACATGTTCTTTGAAGCTGCTCAAATGTACTTTTAAATTTGAATAATATTAATTTTCATGTTTAATATAGGAAAAAATGTCATGATAACTGTAACTGAATGTGCACTGTCATGTTAAATGCATACTGTAAGTGTATATCATTGTTTGTGTTGTTGCTGTTACGAAATGACGGCAGTCACCTCATGTTAACAATAAAACAAGTAATATGAAAAAGAATTCTTTAAATCCAATTCCTTCATAAGTCAATAAAGAAATTTTTATTTTAGTTAATTTTTGTTAAATAATTACTATTAATATAAATATGTATATACATGTGACAGAATCACAACATGAAGTGGCAAAATAGAAAACGATTTTCCTTGCACTTTTCTATTCTTTTTTGAATATATGGTGTTGGAACATTATTTTTTTGTTGTTACTGTTTATTCATGAATTAAATTTAATTATTCCAATAAAAGAGTTTATTAAAAAGAAATCACATTTTTAGAAATCAAGTTATCCCATGTGGGATTCGAACCCACGACCTGGGGATTAGAATTCGAACGCAATATCCTTTGCTCTACAGATACGCAACACGACCTTTTTTCCTTTTTATATATGGTGTTGGACTATTATTTATGTTTGTTACTATTTATTCATTAATTAAATAGAATTAATGAATTAATATAGGAAAAACTGTATTAACACCAAGTGTCATGCACTACAAGTTTAAAAAAATGTATTTTAATTTGAGTGGATGAGTAAAATGTATTTTATTAACGATTGAAAATTTGAAAAAATTATATACATACATAAATTACACACATTAGACCAAATTGATAATTCTATTATTTTTAAGAATAGTATGGACATTATTAAGTATATGCAAGGTACAAAAATTATTTCTATTCCTACCTTATGATTTTACTCCATAGATATAGAAAAGATGTTTAAGATTCTTAAAATCGCCTCTAGCAAACATTTTTTTAAAAAGATAATAAAATATGATAAATATCTTTCTATCATTCAACTAGCAATAAATGAAACTTATATTTTACAGAATAACTCTTAATATCAGCAAATGAAAGGTTTACCACAAGGTGGACCTGCTAGTAACAGTTAAGCCAGTATTTATTTGCACTTTTATGAAAATGATAGTATATTTACGAATTTTGCTACTTTTTTAGATACATAGATGAGCTAATTATATTTAGTAACATAGTAGATTTGTTCCTAGCGTTAACTGTTATTCTCACTATATAAAATAATTAAAAATTAATTATAATAATGAGTCAGCTAACTTATTGGACCTTTAATTAAACGTTAAGAATAATTTGCTAATAATTAAAATTTTTGATAAAAGAGACTCTTTTGGTTTCAACATTATAAAAATGCCTTTCTGGTGTAGTAACTTACACCTATCAATATTAAGAAACATTATCTTAAATTTTATAAAAAGAAACAATGATTTAATTACCAATAATATATTAAAACAAAGTAATTATATGAAATTTTGTAATAATTGTTTAAAATACAGTTTTCCAAGTAAATTTATTTTTAAATATGTTTCTGTGTTATATGAACTCTATTTTTAATATAGATTATTAATTTATTTAAATATCTAATGATTATTTTAATTTTAAAATATCTTTTGTGCTTAGTTTAATTGCAAAATAACTATCTATGTAGCGCGACTGTTTTTTTTTTTTTTTTTGCTTCTTGTGTAAGCACTTGCATTTTTAAATCATTTTGGGCGGACTTTTGCATAAGTTTCAAGATTGAAACTTTTTATGGGTTCCATTTTTACATGTAAGTTTTTATTAATTTTTTCTATAGAATTTTTTCTTCATGTTCCTGTTTATTAGAGAAAAATTATTGTTCTCATTTATCAATTTCATTTTACTTTACTGTCTAAATTATCATCCACGTGTGTTAGTAATAAGCTTAACTTTTTTCAACATGGCTCTGTTTTTTTTCTATTATGTCGAAACTTTCAGCTGTACAGGGAAGGTGGATCCATAAAGCATTGCCAACCCTAAATCACTGGCCTAATTCAGTGACTGCTCGAGAAATCATAATAGGTCTCCATTTCAGTGCAAAGATTCTTTTAGTATCAACATTTGTTATGTCTATTAAACTCGAATTTCTTTCTTCTTTGGGGCAATGAAGGCTATACAGCTTATTCACTTGGTATCTTATTTTATTTTATTATACTATATAAATAAATATATATAGCGAAAATGTGAACTATTAGTAGGAATTGAATGAAGTTAAAACCAAGAACTGATTAAACACTTAGAATATATATGTTCTGAATAACATATTAAAACACTAGAGCAAAACATGGAGCCAGGAATTCCAGTGATTAAAAAGGATTGAATACCCAAGTGAATCATGAAAGCATTCCGGTCACCACTCCGCTGCAGTTTTCGCTCGGAAATTTAAAGGAAAAGTGGAGAAAATGGAGGCAAGAGTTCGAGAATTATCTGCTAGCAAAGGAAAAAGACGAACAAGCAGATTAAATTAAAATTGCTATCCTGTTAAATTTATGGGCCAGTCAGGGACTAGAAATTTACAATACCTTCCAGTTTGAATCACCAGAGTCAAAAGCGAATTTTTCAGACGTTCTTCAAAAATTAGAAGATTACTGCTTACCACGACAGAATGTTGTTTATGAGCAATGTAAATTCTTTTCAGGTATACAACTGAAGGGCCAAATAGTTGAATCCCATGTCAATCATCTAAAGATTCTAGCATCCACTTGGAGTTTGCAGAGAAGGAAAATGGATTGATTCGAGACCGCATTGTCCTTGGCATTAAAGACAGTGGATTACAAGAACGGCTGCTTCGAGAAAATAACCTTCACTTAGAAAAAGCGATGGAAATCGTCAGGGCAGCTGAAGAGAGCCAGAAACTAAAACGAAACATGAAGTAAGAAACAGCCACAATCAGCTTCATAAAGAAGAAGGATCATAATGAACCTAAACTCCAGTACGACTGCAAAAAGTGTGGGTGAAAATCCAAGCCTCGAGAGTGTCCAGCATTCAGAAAAATTTATGCCAAATGTAACAAGAAAAATCATTTTGCTACTAAAGGCTTCCAAAGTACAAAGAATATTTATGAAATAAATGTTCTTGAAAATGACCTAGATGTTAACTTTGCTTCAGTTATTGTGCATGAAACTAAATGTGAAATGAAAAATAGTACAGACTAAATATTTTTAATGTTAAGAATGTTGAAATGGTATTTGAAACAAATTGGTATAAAAATATTTCATTGGGTGTAAATAATAAGTGCCTTGTTGTAAATTTTAAACAGGATACTGGTGCCAAAGTAAATATTTTGCCACTGTATATTTTGAGTATTTTTAAAGTTAAACCAAAACTTAGAGAGTGAGAGAGAGAAACTAATTTATCGCTAACTATATATACATATGGTAATTTAAAACTAAAGCCAAATGGCCCATCGTATAATTAATTGGTACTAATAACCTCAAAATTATTCCTTTGCCTTATTATGTAGTAAATGTAAAATCTAAACCAATATTAGTGTTAAGATATTGTAAGGAATTAATACTTTTTGTAAGAACTTATGCTATTAAATGTAGAATAATATGTAAAAATGAGTTAATTAAGCAATATAAAAATGTATTAAGTACGATAGAGGAATTTCCAAATAAACTATATCACATTATTTTGAAAGATAATGCTGTACAGTAATTCACCTGCCAAGATATGTTTCCCAGGGTTTGGCAGCCAAAATTATAAAGTACCTTAGATAAATTTTGAAAAAAAAGGAATAGTGATTAGGTGCAAAGTTTGGTCATTGTAGAAAAATCCAATGGAAATTTGAAATTATGTTCAGACCTTAGACATCTTAGAACATTTATCAAAAGAGAGCATTATGAAAATCCTTGCACAGATGGTACAATTAGTAGATTAGAGGGTAAGAAAACATTTTCTGCTGTAGATCAGAAATATGGGCTTTGGCATGCACCTTTAGAAGTTGTTAGCTCTGAAATTTGTACATTTACTACACATTTCGGAAGATTCAAATTCAGCAAAATGACATTTGGAATAGTTTCTGCACCTGAGGTATTTCAGAAAGGACATCAGAAGCTTTTTAGGCGATATGTAGGGTGTAGAGATTTATTTTGATGACCTTATTGTTGCAGAATGTGATGAAGATCATATGATGCAAATATGTCTTAAGTTCTTGAAAGAGCCAGATCAGTAAACAAAGTTTATTCCAGATAAATTACAATATATTGTATCAGAGGTAAAATATGTTGGTCAGATTATATCTATATCAGGTAAAAAAAAACCTGATCCAGATCACATTAAATAAATTGTTGAAACACCAACACCAAAATCAAAAACTGAACTTAGGAGATTGTTGGGCATGATGAATTTTCTTTCAAAATCTGTACTCAATGTATCTAAAGTTACTGCCGCATTAAAAGAAATCATTCACATGAAAATGTAGAACTTATTAGGGGAAAAGAACAAAAATTGTCTTTTGTAAATATTAAAGAATAGTTAGCTAAAGCTCTAATTTTAAAAGATTTTAGTGTTAATGATGAAATACTATTATATATTATGATAGTTGGAAAGAGGGACTAGGATCCTGTGTGTTTGTTCCAAAATGTCAACCTTATCATTTGTCTCACAGAGTTTAACAAACAATAAGCAGAATTGAGCACAAATTGAGAAAGATTTAATGGAAATTGTTTTCTCATTCGAAATGCCATAATTTTGTATATGGACATAAAATTGCTGTACAGAGTGACCATAAGCTCTTAATGGTAATTGTTAAGAAACTTATGCATAAAATATCTTCTAGAATGCAAAGAATGATTTTAAAACTATAAAAGTATGATTTTGAAATAAATTATGTACCATGTAATCAAATATTTCTCGCTAATACCTTATCACGTGCATTTCCTGCTGGTGAAACTGCGAGGGGTGATCCTGAAATGCTAAATATTGTTCATATTATTTCAAAACATTTACCCATGAGTGGAAAGAGACTAGCACATTTTAAAAAGTAAACCGAATTAGATCCAAAATTACAAATAGTTGATAAATATATCAAAGAGGACTGGCCAAAATCTTACAAAATTTTTTTCATTCGTGTAAAAAAATATCATAAAATTAAAAATAACTTTTATATTCATGAAGGTTTGTTATTTAGGAATGAAAAACTAATTGTACCCTATATTTTGATAAAAGATATGCTACAACTTATTCATGAAGCTCACTTTGGGATAGAGAAATGTAAGAAAAGAGCTAGTGAAATTGTGTATTGGTCAGGGTTAAGATCGAAAAGTAGTATAACAGTGTGTAATATGTGAAAAGTTTAAAAAAACTAATAGTAAAAAGCCATTAAAACCTCATACGGTTCCCTATAGACCTATTGAAAAGATAGATGTAGATATAATGGCTTTAGGTAATATAAGTTATAAAGTTGTAAAAGAGAGAGAAGAGAGAGAGACTATTACAATTATAAGTTTAAAAATGATTGGGCTTTTAATTATGCATTTATTAGTCCTCCTTATTCACCAACTGATGGATTGGTTGAAAAGGCAGTAGGAATTCGTAAAAGAAAGGCAAAGGAAGATAGAAGAGATTATATTTGGTAGTTTCAAATGAAGTACAGAAATACCCAATATGAGAAATTGAACTTTATCCAGCTCCAATGATGTTTATCATAGATTAAAAATTAAATTACCAATCTTAAATAAAATATTAAATGCTGAATTATTTAATAACATGCGAGTAAGTTTGGTTAAAAGGCAAAACATTCAAAAGCTACTTTATGGCAAAGCTTCTCATCCATTTTCAGAACTTGAGAAAGAAGAATGTGTCAGAATATTAAGTTTTAGAAGCAAAACTTGGGAACCGGCTAAAACAGTCTCAACGCACAAATTGCATTCTCGGTCATATTTTATTAAAAATCAGTCTGGCAATATCTTAAAACGTAACAGAAAACATATAAGAAAGTCAAATACACCTTTTAATATAGAAGCAGATCCCAATGATATAAGTACTTACCATATTCTGAATCAGAAATAATTGTAAATCCTCAAAATATACAGAACTGCAATGAGTCATATTGTAATGTCCAAAGAAGAAACCACCATCTTATTTTTTTGAATGACACTATTATATAATTAATAAGTTAAGGAGGTGATGTCTGGATAACTGTAACTGAATGTGTACTTTCATGTGTTAGCTGTATACTGTAACTGTATATCATTGCTTGTGTTGTTGATGTTACGAGATGACGGTAGCCAATTCATATTTATAATAAAATGATATTAAAATCAAGAATTAATTTAACACTTTGGACATATATGTTCTGAAGAATATAGTAATACACTAGAAACAAATAAAAATTATACAAAGATTTTACTTAAAATATTATTAAACTTTTATAGCATTTGTTTTCTCATGGTGATAAAGGGAAAAAATGATCACCAGATTTTATTTCATAAATTATAATTTTGAAAAGTTGTTCTTCAGTTGTGAACATAATAAGATTTTTTTTCATAAAAAGTATTACAGTTATTTTATAACTACTTTATTAATATTACCTGTTCATAATGTGCTATTAGAAATATTTTTTATTAATATATGTGTTAAAAAAATTCCATTAAGATTATAAAAATGTTCATATTTGATAATTGGGATGCACAATATCAATGATAAATATTTTCTTCGCAGGTCTTTCTTCGATTTGGCGCCTTGTTACTTAGTGCACGATGATAATCAGTGGCAAATATTTTAAATATGTAACAAAGACAGTAAAAAACTCACTCCACCCACAGGCACACATCCCCTCAACATGACAATAAGAAAAAAAAATTAAATCTTAATTTTTCTGATCTTATTGCAAGCCTTCTAGTAGATATTTTTCAGTAATGAAATCTAAAAAGTTTCTTTTAAGGTTTTTTCTTATTATATGATTGGTCAATTGGGAAGTCCTTTTTATTTTTTTGTGTTGCATGCATCCGAAGTTTTTAAACCTATGGATATTATAAAAACCAAGAAAGTAAATAGTGTATTTGCAAATACAGGTTTAAAGAAACATGACTAGTTGATGTTTGCATTCATGATGAATTGCAAAGATGAAAACTATTTAATGTTTTGAATGAAAATAGTGAAGTGTTTTTGTAGATTGGTTATATAAAATATTTCCCAACAAAAAAAGCATTCCTTTTTTTTAGTTTTTGATAGTTAAACCAAGCTGTTTATAAGAACATATTTTAAATTTTGAAAATAATTTAATCCTGCTAATTTAGAATTAGAAATCCATTTTAAGAATTTTACTTTATTTAATAAACGAAGTTAAACTGATTAGAATACATATCAATTAAAGGAAAATTTTGATAGAAATGTTATCGTATAATTATGTGATTTTCATTTTATGCTTACTTTTGAGATTTTCACGCGTTGCAACTTGATCATCCAGTGAAATCACGCAGACATCTTCATCAAGGTGGAGGAAAATTCGACACCTCTGGAAGCACAGCAAAGAACATCCTTGGGAGAGAAAAATACATGTTGAACTTTGAATGCAAATTGTAACTTCAACGCAATTTTTATTTTTAAAAGATTTTTCCTCATGTATGGTAGTGTTAAAAAAAGAAATGGAACATACATTTTGCTCTTATAACTCATTTTCTAATTTTCTTTTTATACCTAAGTAAACTTTCAAGCTAAGTAAGCTTTTCAAATCCAAATTGAAATTTGAAATAGTATGTAGCCTGGAAAATACATGCAATTTCCCACATGAGAATGATGACATATCCCCTATTTGATTAGGTCGTATATATACATCTGTTTGTATTAGCAATCCCTTTTTGTGTGTGTGTTGGCAATAATTGTTACTCTAAAACACATTTCAATGTTTATATAAATAATGAGTTAAATCTACACAGCCACATGATAGTAGTATGTGTAATGATTTTTATCTGCGAGATTTCAAAGAATTAAGTTTCACTTCATAGTCTACTAGATAGAAAATTTCCAAACTTATTATTTCCAAATGAAAAAGTGATAGTTTAGTCCTTTTTCATAAAATACAGATTATTTCCCTATTATTCTTACTTTTCTTATGCTTTTAGCATCTAATAAATATCAATTTTATTGAAAAAGTGGTAAAATGTAATAATTACCATAGTTCCAAAAGATTTTGAAGGGACACTGCAAAAACTTTTTGCACCCTGGAAATTTAAAACTCATAATCTGAAAATAAACACATGTTAGTAACCTTATTTAATTGGTATTAAAGCAATTGGTAAACTTTTGAAAAAATCTAATTTTGTTTAATCTACACTTGCATTTCATGCACCACTTATTGTAAAAATTTAATTCAATGGAATTATTTTATGTTTTGATTGTTGGGAGAAAGATTTCATAGAGTTCAGAAATGTAACGGATTTTTAAAAAATTTCCTACAGTTGTAAGAAATGTAGATTTTTTAGTGTTGGGAGCTGTAAAAAAACGTTGATCTTTCCATATTAGTAGCTGTAAAAAAATGTAGATCTTGAAATGTTCGTAGCAGTGAAGAAAATGTAGATGTTGCTATATTCGTAGCTGCAAAGAAAATGTAGATTTTGTAATGCTAATAGCTTTAAAGATCACGAAGATTTTGCAATTCGTAGCTATAAAGGAAATGTAGATTTTAAAATTCTTAGATGTGAAGAAAATGAAGATCTTAAATGTTCGTAGCTATAAAGAAAATGTAGATCTTGCAATTCGTAGCTGTGAAGAAAATGTAGACATTGCAATGTTAGTAGCTGTAAGGAAAATGTAGATCTTGCAATTCGTAGCTTAAAAATACATAATACCTAAAAAATCCCGTTTCATAAAATACAAAAAATGCGTCATTAACAATACAGATAGATATCACTCAAATGCATATAATTATGCGTAATAAATTATACGAGTATTATAAATAATCACATAAATTACAAATACATATCAAATTAGATTTATCAGTTTAACGTCGCAGTTACATAGTTGAATTCTGCGACGGACCTCGTAATTGGGAGCCAAAGCCAGATAACGAGGACGATACCTGACCCGGCACCTCACTACCCCAACATCCACACCACGCCTAGTGAGGACTTTGAGGCTCATTTGGGTTTAATGTGCAGTAGCCCCCATTATTCCGCACAATATTTGGTGGATACGTTCTTGAGCTCTTGACATAGTTCTACGTAGCACTCGAGATCGTACAACCAAAAACATAATAATAATAACAATTGTAATGCAAAATTAGAATTTTTTTAAAAAGTAAAAATTATGAAACGTGCAGTGACATAATCAGGCTGCCTAAAGTTCGAAGTATAAAAATTGACAAGAAGGATGATACTTTCACACCCATTATTTAAGAAAATGTCAGAGAGTTTCTTTACTTATAAGAAAAATAAATCACAGTGTTTTAAGTGTCAAGTTCTAAAAAGTATGTCAGCATCGTATATAATTATATGAGGAACAAAATTGCAGATTAACAAAACAGATACTTTTGAAATCGTTCTTAGATAAATATTACTCATACACATATATTGTAGAGTATATTGTAATAAAAAAGCGTATTATTCCTTATTTAAAGAGAAATTTAACAATAAAAATCTGCTACTAATTGATTAACATGATAAATAATAAAAAAAGTAAAAATCCATCAAAGCTCTTAACAATGCTAAATTAAATTATGCACAAATTCATATTTATACATATTGCAATAAATATATTAAAGAATTATTGAAAATTAAAAGAAATTATCAGCATGAGTCAAATTTATAAAATATTTTTTGTAATATCAGTTTCAAGATTTCTATCAGTGCTCATGAAAGAACTACTGGAAAAAGTAAAAAGTAAACAGCAGCATCTACTGAAATTAATTAATATTCATGTAACACAGAAAATTGCTAAATATTTCTCATTATAAATTGTACATCTGAAGCACAAATTAAAACAATTATTTAAAAAAATGTGAAAAAATATTAAATTAAGATATTTTACAATTCAGTCAAACAGTTATATATTGTAGGAGTTTAAATTTTCTCAAATGGGAACAGGGCGAAATCTAAGAAAAATTGTTAAGTAAACAGTTATATTGTGAGTAATACGTTTTCACTTATAGTATCAGTATTGTTAAGTAATATTATACAAGAAACATAGAAATATTTCAGCAAATAAAAAAAAATGATCAAAATACATATAAAAATATATAGATTTCAGCATCAAAATATTATGGTCAGTTTACAGCAACATTTTTATACACATGTCTTAATTCGGAATCTTATCACGATCAATATTATTTTAAATATGCATTACATCTATGAAATTCATGGACACACTCATTATAAAACTATGAGTTCATACAAAATAGTATTCAAATATAAGTTAATTAAAATTTAGTTAACATGTTTTTATTAGTGTTATTCGTTATTTTAATTAGGAATTTTCATTTTTCATTGTTATCCGGAATCATATCCACACACTAAAAATATATAGTTTTTAAAATAAGTTATTTTGAGTGACCTGTAGGAAGCTTAAACAAAATATTTACTCAAATTAAATATGAAGTAATAATTTACTGATACAAGAATATATTCAAATCAATGTTTTTTCAATATAAAATTGGTCAGGTATAAAAAGATATAATACATTCTAAGACAACACTCACAATATCAAAACATGTACAATAATTATATTATATATATATATATATCAATTGCATTATATATCAATAGTACAAGATTGTAATACAATTGCATATCAAATTAAGGAATTTCAAGGATAGATATTTGTGGCAATTTTTTTAGAATAAACCTTTCCAAAATTCAAAAAATTATACAATGGTTTTCAAAGTACTTTGCACAATGGTTCAGACAAATATTTTAACTTAGTTTGAATATAATTATTTGATTATCAATGCAAATATCATAAGAAAGAAGTTGAAGAAGTTGTTACCCTTATTTCAGGTGTGCGCGAACACTTTTTCTTTTACTTACCTTTTTTCATGCACCTTTACTTACCTTTTTTACACCATATTTTGAATATTTTGAATTGTTGAAATATCTTTAAATTTACAATATATCTCATAAGAAATTGGAAAGTCTTGAGAGAGTTTAGATAATAACACAGAGTATATCGAAATGTCCGTATAATTACACTATATAACGATCGTATTTCATTTACATAACTTATTTTTCTTTATAAGTAAAGAAAACTAAAAGATTAATAAAATAATCTATAACTAAAAGATTCTATAAAAGCTAACACAGTATTACAATGTAAGTCCTTCAAATATTAAAGATATACATAATCAATCTATCATAAACATAAAAATATATTTTATATAAATTTTTCTTATTTAAAATAAATTGCGAAATGATAGAAAATAATACTTGTGCTTAAAATAGATAAGAAAGTAAATATGAAATATATATATTAAGATGGAATATATGTTCAAATATTGAAATGTGTGCTGTCTTTGCTTCATCGTCAATGTTCTTTCACTCTGTGAAACAAGAAATAAAGTCACTCTTTACTATTTAAAATTGTCAGTTACTTTTAGTTCAATAATTAATCAATGTTCTTGAATACTTGAAAGCCGAGGCGAATCGTTTATGAATTATATTCAATGTCCCTGAAAAAAGAAATGCCATACAAACCAAAAAAACCGCTTAGAATTGTTCCATTAAGTGTCTTTTCCTGCGATGTCGAATGAAACACTTCCACTTTTGGAATGAAACGCACTAGAATACCGTCCACTCCCCTTCTTGATACGACATCTGTTGCACAAAAATGGAGATTCAGATGTGTATTCATCGTATCCTACAATGAAATTATTTAGGAAATAATTAAAAAGAGTCAATTTCATATCTCCTAATCATTATTTTGACCATGTTTCTCTTATAAAATAAGGAATGTATAATTTTTGTCAATTGTTTTCTATGCTTGCATCCTTACCTTATCTAAAATGCAGAGTCGTTGGCTGCCATCACCTGTTGAATTTTTGTCCTTTTTTTCTAGTTCGAATTCATCCTTAAATGTTAAATTAGAGTCTATATTTATAATTAACTAAAAAGTTTTCTCTAGTAGTTTTCATAATAAAGGCCTTAATATTAATTTTTAATTCCTACAGTTAAGAAAGAATTAAAAGTACGTGTAATGATTTTGAAGTCCTGTTGAAAATGGCATCTTTTGCGCATTTCGCTTGAGTGCGAAAAAATCGATGCAGCTCTAAGGGAACCAATGATAAAGGTTTGGCATTTGAATGATCGATAAAGATTCTAAAAATAGATTGAAGATGCGCGCTTTGTAGAAATGTCGTAGACACAAAATGTTAGATTTGGAGTATAATCTTTCGATACCTTTAAGACAATATCATTTCAAAATATAGATTTAAAATTAGAGTAAGTACTAATACGGAATTAAAATAAAGAGGCTGACATGTATCTTTTTTGCGTACTATATGTTTTCTACTTATCTTATAATTAGTTTTGAAAAATCATTCGATTAGAATATTTTCAAAATTTAATAAAAAAAACTTTGCATGTTTTTTTAAATAAAATTTTGCTTTTGGAAATGGAATCGAAAGAAGAGAACAAATATGATTATATTTTCTTTTAATGCAGCGTTAAATTAGAATAATTTAATACAAGATTTTATAAAATATGTTGACAAATTTTGAGTTTTAATAGAGATATAAATATAAGTGTGAAATAAAATATAAAATTAATATTATACATTACTCTGTTCGAATTAATTGGGCAAATGGGGAAAAAAAACATTTTTTATTTAACCTTAGCTTTTAAACATTACATATATTAAGTAATAATAAACATAACATAAAAGTTAATGTAAATAGGGATTATCAAACAGAATATTGTACACTTTTTTATATATGAATAAATCATATGATAATAATTTTTCTGAGATTTCTAAAAAACACATGTCATCTTTCCCAATACAAAATATTACTATTAAAAAAGCTTTTAAATACAGTAAAAAAATAGGTAGATCAATTTTTAACTATAATATGTCTATAAAGCAAAATAACTTAATAAGTAAATGTAATGAATTTAAAGAATTCATAGATGAACATCACAAGCATGTTGTTACTGGTGACCTCAATATTGTAAAAGACAATAATCTTAGAAACATAATGAATAAAGGTACTGGTTTTAGATTAATGATTTCGAATAATAATAAAATTATAAAAAATCAATTATATAATGATATTGAGCGATTTATGTACAAAATAGCTATTAAATATAGTATGCCTATAGAGGCATTCACAGAATTTAAAGGTAATATTACTCAGCAGCTTAATAAATATAACTGTGGTACAGATAATAAAATCTTTTTTAATAATATTAAAAATCAGATTAAAAATTTGCAAAATAAATTTATTATAGTTTATGTTGATAAAGTGCCAGGAAATTTTGCCTTCATATGTAAATACTATTATAATTTAATGATCAACAATTATTTCGATAATAATACAGCTTTTATTAAGTCTTCTGTTTCTGATAGAGAAATAAATAAACGTATCTTGGCTTTTCATAAACAGTTAAGAATTCAAATTAATAATAATTTTAAATTTCCACATATATTTCTTACTCCCAAATTTCATAAAGACCCAGTTAAATTTAGGACAGTTACAAATGGTTTTGATACATATATTAGCAAAACAGGCAAAATTCTCCATGAAATATTGCATGATACAATAAATAATCTTAAATCCGCAGCCATTCTTAAAAATAGTAAATCACTTATTGAACAAATGAAAGATAAAAAAAATTATTCAGTCTATAGTTTAGATTTTGAAAATCTCTTGAACTCTATTAATATTGATGTGATTTGATTAATATACTTGTAAATTTACATAAAGATAATTTATTTAATAATGTTAATTATGATAGATTTGGTTCACTACTTAGGTTTGTACTTAAAGAGAACTATATATATCATAAAGGTAACTATTATCTGCAGGTTAAGGGTTTGCCACAAAGTGACCCTACGAGCAACTGTTTTGCCAATTTATACTTACATTATTTTGAAAGTAGTTACATTAATAATTCTAAATATGATATTTATCGTTATATAGATGATATCATTTTGGCAAACAAGCCAATTTTATACCTAACATTAATTTTTATCCACAATATCTTAATTTAATACAGACATATAATAACAATAATGAAGCAAATTTTCTTGACATACATGTCAAATTATATGATAATGTAATAGTTTCTAATATTTATGATAAAAGAGAAGAATTTAATTTCAATATTATAAAAGTTCCTCATTGGGAGAGTAATGTACATGTTTCTATATTCAGAAATATTGTTATTAATTATATACAACGTAATAAATTTCTGGTGTCAAAAAAATCAGACATTATAAATAACTATAAACATTTTACTAAATATTGCTGAAATCAGAAATACCCAATTAATTTTATTAATAGTTATATGAATAAAGCTATTCAAAATAGTTAGGATTAAAAACTCTGAGACTGATAATAGTTTATTACTATAAACTTAAGTATTTCATAGTTATAGTTATCTCCATAATCTAATATTAGATAAAATTACTTATTATTATTTTATTCATATTTACTCTAGTGTTATTAAAGTTATTCTATAATTTGCAAAACTCTTATTAATTTTCATTTCCATTCTTTTTATACTTTTGTTAAGTGTTACATTTCAGCCCTTCACTTGATTTAAATCTGAATTAGGGTCTAGAATCTGGCAATAACTTATTTATTTCACTCAGATTTAGCGCGAGCTTTGTATTTGTAAGTGCAACTTTAGGTAAGTTAGATCTATCTTATAATGGATTTAGATATTCCTATCCATTATTTTCTACTGGTTTTTGCTCAGTGTTATTTTCATAAAAGGGGGAAGGTTGGCTGGCCAAAAAACATGTTCAACCCCACTTTTATATAAATTATTTTATATATTAGCTGTCCTAAGTCAGCAATGTTTATAATACTGCAGCATCCACTTCATAATTTTTAATCTCGGTTACTCATATGGCCTTCATCATGTGATTTTCCTACTGTCTATGTGTTCCTCGAATGTGATTGATGGATGTTATCTCTTGTTTGTAGAGAATAAGCCTATATATATATATATATATATGTGTGTGTGTGTGTGTGCGTGCGTCTTCTTTTAGTCGAAATGATCTCTTGAACACTTTTTGCTTTTTGCCATTGACTCTGCTGTGTAGCAGCACACATTATCTTAACTTTATCATCGTGGAAATTCACTTGAAAAGCAATTTTCATCATCTGTTCTAATGTCGTGCATTTCATCTTAGCTTAACGATTCTTGAGAATACCCC
This sequence comes from Trichonephila inaurata madagascariensis, assembly GCA_019973955.1. Taxonomy (NCBI): domain Eukaryota; kingdom Metazoa; phylum Arthropoda; class Arachnida; order Araneae; family Nephilidae; genus Trichonephila; species Trichonephila inaurata. The sequence goes on from BMAV01001072.1 coordinate 57,858, forward strand.
ATAACTTTTTAATAAGATTTAGGTCTGGTGAATTACCAGGCCAAACTAGCACTTGTATTTTATTTTCCGGTATAAAAGTCTGGAATGATATTGAATTGTGACAAAGGGCCAAGACCTGTTGAAATGTTCCCTCAAATGATATCATGAATTGAACAATCCTACTACTTATTTTTTCTAAGTATTTGACATAATTCATTATATCATTGACAGGAACTAAGTTTCCAGTGCATTTTGCGTAAATCCCCAAAACATCTCTTTTGAAGGATTTCTTACAGTCTGTTGGATATGATCTAGTAGCAGAGCTTCACCTTCACTTTATCTTACTGCACTTAATTCGCATTCCTGCCCAAATAATTTTGTGTCCTCACTGAAAATTACCATCTTCCAGTCATTAACAGTCCAAGATCAATATATTTTGGCCCAAGCTAAACGTTTTCCCATCATTTTCTGAGTTAGAAATTGTTTTTCCCTCGAGCTTGTGCTGCCTTACGATCAAGGCACTCATTTCGAAGGTCTGTGCTTGGCTTCCTTGGATTTATTTCGCAATTTCTTATAAGAATTTAATCAGTTCTTGGAGTAGTTTTCCACTGGCGCCTACATTTTCCTTTTCTTTTTGGAGAGAAAGATCCGAGATTTTAAAATAATCTTAAAATTCTTGAAACACTTGATTTGCCCACACCAGCTGTCTTAGCTATACCTCTCACAATCATAGAAATGTGTTTGTTAAGAGCGATTATTTTATAACACTTCCCCTGAATAATATCTATCTTTGAACAAGCATACGTAATATGTGTTACACCACCAGTTGCCGCACTGGAATGGCCGTAACTGAGCTACTCATACACAAAAACCAGTCAAATGAGTAAATTATAGTCAAAGTCAATCCTTCAGACTAATTATAGGCAGATATAGCCGATTTGTAGCAGTTCGGGATATCACTGGTAATCGCATACCAACTCAAACAAGAAAAATATGTTTGGCCCAATTAATTCGAATGGTATAGTATGTGGTGAAACATATTTCGCTACCGAAGCAAAAGGTGAAACAATGAAATATTTCTTTAAAGTAAAAGAAACTTTTTCAATAAGCAATAAAACCCTAATGTTTATTTTTAATTAAATTATTATGAGGCATTGAAAACTTGAATTTAATATTCTTGTCTTTATTAAGATAAAAAACAGGAATTCTTAGCAGAATTTGTAGGAAACATAGTAAAAAAGTACTGAAGTATGTAATCGCTATAGACGATTGAACAAGTTCTCTTTTGGTAAGTAAGGGAAAATGCTAGATCTTTCATTAATTTAGTGACAGGCTCACGCGTCTTTTCATTAACATGTCCTTTGGGTTCTTTCGGACCAGAATTAATGGCAACTCTTTTCTAACCAAACCCAAGAAGTGAAGCGTGAAGAAAAAATGCAAATTAGGAAGCTTTTAAATATCAGAAGTTAGAGTAAGCGGTGTGGCAACTTGAGGAATGTTATGATAATCAATGATTCAAGCGTGGAGAGGTTTTAGAAAGATTAAGGGTCAGCTAACAGAAGTTATTCCTGACATAGAGCCATTAGGTCAACGCGCATACCATTGCACTCCAGTAAATACGCAACTTCCAGTAGGATTGGATATGTCGATCGAAATTAAGGTAGGAGTGACTATATAATATTAGGATCTGTGATAGTATTGGAATTGAGTTTAGGCGAGTTAGCTATTGATAGTAGTCCGGGTTACGTTATTTCGGTAATATGTATATATATATATTGTGTGTTTAACAACCGTAGATTCTCTCTCATATATTATTATTATCTAATCTGTTAGATGTTTAAGTTTTAAGATCTTGTTACGTTATTTCGGTAATATATATATATATATATATATATATATATATATATATATATTGTGTGTTTAACCACCGTAGAGATTCTCTCTCATATATTATTATTATCTAATTTTTTAGATGTTTAAGTTTTAAGATCCTAATAAAGTCAAATTAAGATCATGGCAGCTTCTAGTTCTTCCGTTATTCCTACACTTCTAGATCACGCTGATAATCAAGGAGAAGGGCACCCGAGAGGGGCGCCCTTACAATTTTAAGCCGAAATATTCTTCCAAATGTTTTGAAAATATCAACATTTCTTAAAATTTGTATGTGGTAAAAACTTCTTTAAAATTGTTCAAGTTTTATGAAAATTTTTTTAAGTAACTGCAAAAGTACACAACAAGACGCTAGAAATGCAACACTAAAAAGGGGTAGTCATAAAGTGAAGGTACTCGACAGAGAAAAGCAGGAGCTAATAATAAACGATTCTTACTTTGAAATGATACTCGTAGCATAGAACAAGGGTAATGTCAATTTAATAAGATGTATGATCCCTGCGGATGGGGATACACGAAACAATATTTCTATGGACAATTCACTGAGAAAACGGATAGTGTCCTGAATGACGGCTTTTCATTCCCTTTTTAACCTTTGTCATATTTCGTCTTCTGAACAGGGCAGTGACAACACATGCAAGCCTCGTCCTACAACGCCACGTCCTACGTGTTTTATTGATGAGAGATCAGGGCTGAAAGGTGACCAGTGAAGAATTTTTTACATCTTGCACAGCACGTGGGCTGACATGCAGGGGACAGTATAGCGTTATGCTATTGGCAAAGGGCATTGAGCCCTTCTAAATCCAAAGATGGGGACTATTTCCAACCGCAGCACATCTTCAAATTACCATTGGGTTGAAATACGAACCAGAGGTGACATGCTGTTGTATACGATGGTACCTCAAATAATGATTCTACTTTGTTCCGCATTGATGCCTCCACAAATATAGTCGTAATGCTGTTACCACCACGTTGGCATCATACTTGTAGATGGCAACTATAACTGGACAAACAGAAGAAGTCGTCTGAGAACACGATTCTGTGCTATTCTCTCACTCAAGTCACTCTAACCTAGACTATATTAAATGAAGTCATCTGTGCTATGGATTCAATGACAGTCTTCTTGTGGGCCGTCACTATTTGTCGAAAGGTACTTCAGCCCACGTGTGCTGATATCGAACTGGTCACACCGGCATCCCTCAGTTTTACATTTCTTTGTTTCAACCAGCTTTGCCACCGCCGGTGCACTATAGACATGTCTAGGGAGGTACCGGTTGGGATTTTACGTAGGGAGTAAATTGCTCTTCAAAGTCCATTCACCACGTCCCTCATAAAATCGTCTATCTACTGGAGCTGCCTCCATTGGAGGTGGTCTGGTGTACTCTGTAACAACACATGTCAGCTGAGATAAGATAAACATTTCCACAGGGATTTCCCTGGCCGAAATGATGACATGAATATTCCCCATTCTGTAGGTTCCTTCCATTACATTCAGCTCAACAGGTGCTGTAGAATTTTGCATTTTATCACAGATACATAATTCAATTATATCCGTCTACCTTGAAATTTGCATAATATTATGGCTACTCCCTGATGTTGTATTTTCATTGCCGTGTAAATTATGTGTAAATGAAATAAATCAACAAGAGCGACAAGCAACTAAGATTAGAGAAAGATACAAGCAAAGAAAAACTGAATAGGTTTTCTAATTATGAAAACATTACATTTTTTTCTCCAATTATTGGAAAAAATTATTTGAAAAAAGTAATATTGAAAAGCCCTCAATTTTAAGGGAATTGTGATACGCGAATGAAAAAACGAAAAGTTTGAGGAAACAACTCTCTATAGATAAACTACGTAATGAATTAGTTTTATTCCTCGTAAATTTAAGTTTTCAACGGAGACTTATTCTCGAGAGACTGTGCTGTAAATACGTCATCGGGTATAGCTCCTCTGCTGTGCTCATGTTCATATCGGTTGGATCATAAATGTCTGAAGAAAGGTTAGGTGAGTCACAATTCCAGTTGGTAAAAGCTGATGGAGGGGTTTCAGTACGGCGTAAACCCCACTAGGCCATGAATCCAGTTTGCCATAAACGCATTGTTCTAGTTGATGGTGTCTTTATAAAGGTGGCAGATGTTTTACAAGGTATGAACTGTATTCAAACTGCACCAATCATTGACTGAAATGATGTAGAGACCATTTGCAGCCATTCATGGACTTCATATATCCAAACAACGATGGAAAATTCCATGGTGAATAAAAGGCATGGCATGGGACCAAGATAATTCGAGATGGCTTAAGGAACATTTTGGTCAATTTCAGCAAAATCTTTGGCCATCTAGATCTCCAGGTATGAATCACATCGAAAGTATATCGGACATGATCGATGATTTACCAGTAATTTTTAATTGGAGTTTGATGTAGACAGTGTGTGTAATTATTGCAATTGCAAAACACACCTTCATTTACTGTTTCAAAATGGGCAGAAATAATGATCTTGCATAAAGTTGGATTTTCTGAACGTGATATAAATTCGAATGAAAATGTAAACAAGACAGCTATTCATCAATTGTCATTAAATTTAACAGTTCGGAATAATTTACGGACATTAACTCTTTCATGCTTGGTGGTGCATATGTTGTACCACTAATTCTTATTCGTTTATTGTAAGGTGGTACATAAAACATACCCTTTATTTGAATGCCTCAGAAATTGATGCTAGATGGCACATTGTCAGAACCACCATAGAGGTCAATTCCTAGTAGTTACTCAAGTTTATAACAGATGTCAGAATCTAAATGTATGCAATGGGCTTATACAGTAGTTTATTCTTTGATCAGTTGTGAGTCTGTTGAGCGGGATTTTTTGGAAGTGACTGTGTTGTGTATTTTTAAGTGTAAATGAAAGTGATTCTTGTGATATTTGATACAAAGCAGATAAATACATATATTTTGTAACTGAATAAGTCAAAATTACAATAGTACCTCACAGGTGCATTGCTAGTATAAAAATATGAGAGCTCAAAAAATATACCCTCACGCTATTGAAGGTCATCTTGGTCACAAATACAAAATGCAAATGCATTCTGCTTTTTTTTTTAAATAATGAGCATGTTTATTGTGCCAGATAGATTTATTGTAAGTTTCATTTTTAAAAATAATAATATTTATTAAGCAATAGTACATACACAAAATTAAACAAATTGTGAAGTATTCACCCGTGGGTGATACCTTACTTCTAAGTATCTTCGTGACCTAGGGGTGTGGGATTGAATGAGGAACCAGGCGGTGGCATGATCTTAAAATGGCTTTATTAAGATCTTAACTTAAACACTAACAATGACAATATTTATATTATAACTTAGCGGATCTGAGATAAGAAAACACACAATACATATTACCAAATAAGCACGATCCTAACCACTATATTTAACTTTCCCTTCTATTCCTAATATCTGTTTATATCACAGTTACTTATGGATATTAGAATTATCCTACCTTAATCTCTTGTTTAACCGCAATCCTCTCGGATCCTAAGTATCTTTTATCTCGCGTGGAATTGTATCCACTTTGACTTGAGCGTTCTGTCACAGATAGCTTCACACTCAATGACGGCTTTCTTCTCTTCCTTCAGTTCACGCGCTTAAACCAGACTAGTATAATCACTTCCAAATAGGTCATACGCTTACGTTAAACTTCTGCTATTTAAAAGGTTTCTAATTTGCATGTTCACGTTTCGCTTCTGGATTTGGTTGGAAAGAATTTGCCTTTTTAGGCCCCAAAGAACCCAAGAGGAGATTTTAGTAGAAAAAGCGATGAGCCCGTCACAAAATGTCCTGAATGATATAGCTCGTGACAGGAAAAATAAATACAACTAATACACTTATTATACATAGTTTTACTAAATAAAAACAAGGTAAAATAAAATAATATGTAGAGTAGAATATTTAAAATTAAAACTAAAACATTAGGTAAATTAAGACTAAACTAAACTTAAACTTACAACATTAGGTTAGAGACAAACTAAAAATGTTTTGATATGTATGATGAATTACAGTATAAGATGAGGAAGTGAAGTTATTTATTTTACAACTATGCAATAACATAATGGGTATGTTGCGCCTGCAAAGTTCCATTGTGCTTAGGGAAGGAAAATTCACGTTTCCAGAACTGTCATGCTGCTTGAAGCGTGGTGGTACAAAATATGCACTTCCTATTTTTTAAAACTTTGGACACCCTTTATTTGAAAAAGTGTTTAATATCATTATGTCTAGCTTTTGTTCAATAATTAAAGTTTTGTGGGTTTTATCTGAAATATTTGTAATTATTTCCCTCTAGTTCATTATTTTTTCCAAAAGTTAAGCGCGTGAAAGAGTTAACCTGCATTAGCTCGTCTCCACAGTAGGTCTTAAATAGCACCAGGACACTGAAACTCTCAGACCCTCTGTATGAGTCTTTAGAGGAATCAAGATTTGAACAAATAATTCGATTGGAACATCACCGGCCACAGGCTTGTAATCGTGATTACTCGACTATCAAGGCTTACCAAATAAAGGTGTAGATATGTTGGATGATTTTGTGTAATTACAATGTGATTTTCGTATTAGTAAAACGATATTTACTAATAAGTAATATGTCCTTTTCTGCCTGACACTAAAATCCATTAAATTAAACTAATTTTGACCACAGTCTTTGTTTTGAAGTCTTCCATTGAAAAATTGGTTCTATATCTTCAACTCAAGCATTACCAATGACGTAACGTAAGTCCCCACATTGTGGTGGTGGTGGGGTAAAGCATGACTGACGACAAGCACGGCTTGTGGCTTAAATCCTGACTTTGCAAGGAGGCCTTAATATTACTGAGCATTACAACATAAGTCATTTAAAAGTAGCTTTAGAAATGTACACTGTTATCTTAAAGAACTCAAAAGACAGAGCTCTCCTTTTACTTTTGAATATAATTTAAAATCATATTCTAATAGCGTTGTAAAATTTTGCAATCTCCTTTAAACCTGATTTTCAAAGTAAAAGAAAATGCAATCTGCTAAAGTTGTATTGTTTTGATTGACCTATACAATCAATTTAATTTTACATTTGCTTAATTTTCATAATAGAAATTACATTATCTTAAATGAGCTTTGATTTCAAGAATTCTCAGGAATAATTACAGTTTTAAATGAATCATTTTCATCATAATATGAAGCAACTTCTGTTAATTAAATATTCCATTCGAAAATATGCTCTTTTTCATTAACATTATTTTTTAAGGAAAAGGAAGTGTCTTTTACAAAAAATCCAGTCCATTCAAAAGTTTATTTTGAAATATTCTCCAGAATAATGATTTCTAATGTTCATTTACTAAAAGATTGTAGAGAGTTGGTCCATAAAAGCAATACGTTTGGTAATTACTCTTTTTTATTTTTATCATTGTTTTTCTTTCGTCTTGACAAAAGAAAGAATATCTTTTGATAAATATGCATTGTTCTGATGTGTCCTATTAAAATTAGTTTTGCTTTTGCATCAATTTGTAACGAAAAATAAATTTATGAAACAATATTTGCATTTAAATGTATCTCAGACATCTTTGTTTGTTCGACAATGCCACAAATTTTACTGGAGCTGAAAATTTATTAAAATCAATCAATAGGGATACAATCTCAAAATTCAGTACTACTCATAAAATTATTTGGAAGTTTAACCCCCAGCTGCACCATGGTGGGGAGATCGATGGGAAAGATTAATTGGAATGATCAAAGGAATAGTTAGGAAAATACTTGGAAGAAGTTCTTTTAACTTCAAAGAAGCAAATACAATTATCTGTGTTGTAGAAAATATCCTCAACAACCCACCTTTGACATGTTTCACAAGAAATAGATGATTTGACACCACTTTCTCCATCCCTGTTTTTAAGAGACAAAACGAATCCGGAACTCCTGATTTAAATTATTTAGATTCCATTTCTCTTAACAAGAGATGTAAATATCGACAAAGATTAGATACACTTTAGAAAAAAGGTTTCTAGTTGAATGCTTGGGATGTATATATTTAAGGCGATCATCCAAACATAAAAAGAAAAAAGGTCAAGTTTGAGTTATTGATATAGTTTTTGTCACCAACGATAACCATTAGAGAATTGACTGGCCTAAAGCTCGATTGATTAAACTTGTGAAACCACCCCCCTTAGGTGACCGTTTCTTAAATTATCCACGTGAGCTAGAGGTGTAGGGTTTACAAAAGGGATAGACATTTTTAAATTCTTAATAACACTTTATTAAGAATGCAACTTAAGTTTCTAACAATTTAGATAATTATAGTTAAGAGAGAATTTCTACGACGAACAAACACACAATAATAGTTATACCGAATCACGTAACTTGGACCACTATCAATATCTAATCCACCTAATCTCACTTCTAATAATATTACGTCCTAATATCAAATAGTCAATCCTACCTTAATCCAATCGTAGCTCCGATTCTAGGGAGTGGCGTCTTTACGCAAGTGCAATGGTATGCACCTTGACGTAATGGCTTTATCTTCGGAATAACCTCTGTTGGCCGTCCTTTCACAATTGTATCAATCTCTCACATAACATTCCCCAAATTGCCCTTCCACTTACTGAAACTT
>BMAV01001073.1:0-24578 GCA_019973955.1 Trichonephila inaurata madagascariensis
TGTGGGAAAATTAATTATGTAACATTATTAAAATGCGTTGCATTTACATATTGTTATTTTCCATGTAAGAGATATATGTATTCTACTTTTTTTTTTCTCATGCTGTCACAACAGAAGCATATAATGAATTACATTAAGAAGTATATAATTCCTATGCATTCTCTACTGACCTTTGTAGTTATTAGAAATAACAGTAACAAAAACTACGTAGCAAAAATGCATTTGAAATTGCTTAAGTCACTGAATGAATCGAAGAGCAATATAAATAAGACAATGCCAGACTCAGTAATATAAATTTAAGTTTTCAATTTTCAACTTTATATTTCTACTTTTTTCAACTACATTATTATTTAAATTGTTTTTATATTTTTTTAATTTTTTAAGTATAATCCTATTAAAATTTTACTACATGCAGTCGCTAGATAGCGTCATACGTAAAATAAATGTAAATATACTTTGATATTTAAAACAGCGATACTCAACCTGCGGCTTGCGGGCCGCATGTGGCCCGTCGAGCCTTTTTAAGAGGCCCGGTCATGGCCCATTGCTCTGAGAAATTCACTTATTTAAGAACATTTTATAAAAAAATTTGGTGGGAAGTTTGTCAAAAAGTCATATATATCAATTTTGCTTTTTGGTGTCGGTGACGTGCGGGTACGAACTAATATTCTTTTTCTATTTAGAACAGTTACGATTAGTGATAACAGACAACAGTGAAATGAACAGTGGGTGGAATTAATTTTTAACTATCTTTCTTATCTTGCAAGCGAAAACTATTCGAAGAAGTCAAGTTTAAGTCGATTAGGAAGTTGACTATTTTGTAGTGAAAAATAAACATGGATTTGTAACTGTTTGATTTGTCATGAAAGTGATGTATTCAAAAAATTCCAATCCATAGGTATCATTCATTGACAATTTTCCTCGAAAATCTCTTTCAAGAGGAGATGAATAGGCTTTTTCTTGAATAATTATTGGAACAGCAACAAAGTGTTTTGTCACTGGTAATATCACAGCCGTTACAAAGACATCTCCTGAATTTTGTTTTACATTACTGGTAATCATATGAAACAGTTTACTGATGCATAAATTGTGAATGCGTGTTTCTTAAATGCTTCTAATTTAGTGTTAGTAACTAAAAAAAAATATAAAATATAATAATTAAAAAATGTAAAATAGAGGAGTTATAATGTTATGATCAATTTTCCGCATTTTTAAATTTTCCCAATGTTACCTGGGATTTAAAAGCATTTTTGTGGCCCGAGTGAAATAACTAACATATGTAAGCGGTCCGCGTGAAATGGCTGACATATGTCTGCTGCCCAGCAGAAAAAAAGGTTAAGTACCCCTGATTTAAAAGCTTGGGAAGATTTTTAAATAATTGTAAGAAAACATGATGGTGGTCAACAAAGTAAAACAACGTCCATTGATAACCGGTATACTGCTTCGGAGGACACAACGTTTTTTTTTTTTTTTTTTTGTTTTTTTGTTTTTGTTTGAAATCGTCATTCTATTAACAAAATCTTTTTCTGCTTTTATCCGTAATATTCACGGGCAACTTGTTTTCTGGGCACTATGTTTTCTATTGTGAGGATTTAATGAAATTCGCAGTTGATTTTTTTTCTAAAATTTTTTGTAATAAATGTAGATTTATTAAATTTCCTCTACTTTTCCCGTTCACTCCCCCCTACATATATATATATATATATTTTTTTTTTTTTTATTTGTTATAATTCAAATTTTCAGTCAATTTAGAATACTTTCTATTCATTCTTTCCCGTTCAAATACTTTTTTTTTAAAACTTGTAGTGGATGAAATTTCATTTTTAATACAGTTTTTCAAATATTTTCATTAACGGGAATTAAAAATGAATAAATGGTAAAAAAAAAAAATAATAACCAATAGTATAAAAAAAAAAGGGAAATTTCTTTTTTTGTGTCCCAGTATGAAAATGCATTGCCCTTTGGGTTTTTTTTAACCCAAAAGGGCCTTTGGTTAAAAATCCCATCTGGGATGGCCCAATTTCTGAGAATCTGATTGCTTTTTAACAAAAATATCATATTATAACAATTAAATTTACTTTTTAAACAAACAGTATCAAACAAAAAAAATAGTCTAACACCATATATAGAGAGGGGAAAAAGGGGAAAATTTTTCTTTTTTTGGTCAATTAATAGTGTGTTTCCCCTGTCATTTTTAAAACCATACTTATTTTAAATGTAAACTTTTTTAAAAATGTAACTAAAATTAGTTTTTTCTTTATTGAAATAGTAGGAATTGACTTAATTTATTTTTATGTATTACTTGTTTTATCTTTATGCCGACGAAACATTCCATTCAACCCCCTTTTTATAAAATCAGTCTTTCATGGATCTTTATCCAACAAAGAAATACGTATATCAAAGTTCAAGACCCTTGCAACAACCCTTGGGAGTAATTCCCGCAAAATAAGTGCTTAGCAGATCTCTCCAACGGCATGTATAAAAATTTCCCCTTTTAGGTCTAATAGTTAAAAAAGGGGAACATTTTATCTTAGCCCCCCTTTAGCCATCTTGAGATTGATTGTTTTAAATATTAACGTCGCACTGTTCAGCTACACGAGGGTTTTGGCGACTGACCACGAAATTTTTAACCGTGGTAAAGGACGGGACGACCCCGGTTTTTAAAACCCCTCCCAACTACCACACAACACCAACGGGAGGACGTTTCCAGCCCCGACATTTTTTAACGTGCATCGCTGCCCTACACTGCGGGTCTTTAGTGGTACTGGGCTCGAACTCGTGACAATAACCACCGTGAGAGTCAATTTCAATAAAACTCATTTCTAATGAATCTCTATTCATTAAATAAGCAATATGCACCAAACTTCAACTCGGTAGATAAATCCCTTAAAAGCAGGGTCCCCCAACTACCCCCCTTTTTTTAAAAGAGGGTTTTCGTAAACCAAATTTTAGTGGATCACTACTCAAAAAAAAAAGACTAAAAAAGCTGAGTTCCTAATTTAATGTCTGTGAGTCAAACAGTTTGGGAGATCTTGTAATGAGAGAGTAAGTCGCTTTTCTCATATATATATGTAAATTAAAAAAAAGGAGAAGGGACTCACATGGGAAAAAATGTATAAAATATATTTAATTAAAAATGCTTTAATAAAAGTGTTTCTAAAACCCTTTCAATTTTGCGCCCAATTTTCCCAACCAAAATTTTTCATCGCCTCCCCCTTAAAAGGAAAAAAAAGTTTTGGGGAATTCAATAGTACTATACGGGGGCCTTTAAACCCAAAATATGACTTAAACCTCTTAGTGCCTTGGGAGTATATAAACGTCTCGTTCAGCCAAAGCGTTAATTGCCTATTAGGTATATATACGTTTTTCAAAATATCATCTTTTCTGTATACTGTTATACATAAAATTATTTCGAAGGCTTTGGAATGCAATAAAAAGACTTTGACAGTGTTTGCGAAGGATATTTGTTTATTTATTCCTTTTCTTCCTCCTCCCAATGCATCACATACGCACGCCAACGTAGAAAACGAGGCCATTGGGGAGCGAATCACGTATCTTTTAATAGGCAGTTAAATGATTAATTATAAGCTGTACAAAAATTATCAAGATAAAATGTTAATTTTTTTTAATTTTAAATTTAATGGGGTTTTATTTTAAAAAATTACCGGGGGCAGCCGTAATTATTAAAATTTTTTAACAAAAGTATTGCTAAATTAATTGTAAATCCATTTTAAATTGGATTATATCAGTTCAGATTTTATTTTTTTCTTTAAGAAAATTTTATTTTTTTTCATTTCTTTTGTAAATCCCAAAATTTTTTTAAAAAAAACCCTTTGTTTTCCCTCGTTTCCCAAAGTTCAAACCCCCTTTGTAGAGTTATCACACACCCCTAAGAGTTCCCCCGTCCCCCGTTTTTAGAAAAGTGCTTTTAAAAAAGGGTATTTTAAAAAAATAAGTGCCAGCACGCACTGTATACATGATTCCTGTCACCGTAAGGGCCGGATTCTTCCTACATGGGGGCCCCAAAGGGTCAATTTGGGAAAAGGGGAGTGGGCTCTTCTGTAAAATCAAAATTGAAATTTTTCTTAACCTGCGGCTAAATTTTTTCTAGGTGGGGTTTTCAATTTTTTTTCCCGCCACTCGCCCGCCCGCTGTCAGGATGGATCAGGATGTCAAAAACCCAAAACATGGATATATATATATATATATATATATATATATATATATATATATATATATATATATATATATATATATATATATATATATATATATATATATATATATAAAATGGGATAATTAAATTAGATTAAAAAATTTAAAATTCCCCCCTTTTAGCAATTTACTTTTTTATTTTCTCCTTTCCTTTTAAGTATTTAAAAAACCACCCATTTTTTTTCCCTTTCCGGGAAAATATGGCAGCCCAATAAACATGTCCCAATTTAATCGTTTTATTTAAAAAGGCCCCTATATGTCAGATAAACTTTCAAGAGCCCCCGGGAAAGCCGTGATGGGTTTTAAGTGTTTAATCCACCAAGATATTCGGGGGGCCTCCTTTTTTTTTCTCTGTCTCTTTTTAAAAATGATGTCAACTTTGGGTCAAAAAAAAAGACCCTTTTTTTTTTAAAATAAGTCTGTTTCTGACTCCTAAAAAACATGTTGTAAAATGGCAAGGTTCCTGAAAATGCATTTCAGAATTTAAAGAAAAAGTATTCCCCTTTAAATCATCTTAAAATTAAAACGAACGCCAACCGGGACTGTAATAAATGCTACGGAGAATTTGACGGAACACTGACGGCGCCCCGGTATATTTTTTTGGTTTAAACATCAGGGGTTTCTGAAATTCAAAAACTCTAACCCAAAGGGAAAAACACCCCCCCTTTTCCCCCCAAAATATTTCTGCCCTTTGTTGAAGGGCCCCCCGGTTTTTTCGCGAGTGAAAGAAACAACGGGTTTTAATAGCGAAAAAAAAAAAAATGAGAATAGTAAATCCCCTATCCTGTGAAGACAGACATAATTCCTTCCGCCAAAAAAAAAAAAACTTTCCGGGGAAAATCTACATGGTAATATTGTGAATTTGAACAACCCTCGAATAATAGGGGAAGTACCCCAAAACGAAAGAAAAGTAAAAAAAATAATTTCCCAAAATGCAAATCACAATTGAAAACCCAAAAACTGGGGTTACCGATCCCCCAAAAGGGTTTCTGGGATTCGGAAAAGAGATTAGTGAAATAAATACTTTTCTCTTTTGGGAAAACATTGGGAAAAGGCCGGGGTTTTTGTTGAACAGAACTTTGAAGAAGAATAATGTTATGATATTTAATTTTTTTTAACTTTGTTGTGTTTAAAAACAGATATTCTTTTTTTATTTTAACTTGGGAAAAAAAAGTGTTTTAGGTTCGGCCCTACAAAATTTTGAGAAATTTTAATATACTTTTCATAATTTTATCTTAAGATGTCGAATGGGTTAACATTTATGATAGAAATTTGTGTTTTAAAGTTGAAAAATATAAACTAAGTTTTTAGAAAATTGACTAATGTACTAATACTAGTGATACTGATTTTTATAAGAAACAAAAGTAAAATCACGTTGCATTCTTTTCTCCACTGAATTTTATTGTTTTGTTAATTATTTTATTCAGCAGTAACTTTATTGCACGTCATTTAATTTCTTTTTCATTTTGAAATTGTGCGTTCTGATATACCGGCCATATATCAGGATTCACTATTTCTTGAAATTTTCTCCTTATCTAAATTTAAAATTAATTTAATCACTTGAAGAGCTCATTTTTGGATATTGTACAGTGGATAAAAGACAATACAATCATTATAATTTTGTATGTCTTGAAACATTAAGAGGACAAACGTGTTTAGTTTGATATGTACACATCTTATTGTTTTCTTATTAGCATCCCTGAACATCTGTGATTTGATCACGCAGAGATTTCTCAGAGAGATGTGTTCTAAAATAAGTAGTGTGATACAGTTTATATTAGTGAATGTGTGTAAGAGAAAGTAAAGAATTTTCTCTATGAAATATACTTAGAAGGTTACGGAGAGATTCAAAATATTGTATGTGATATTGTTAAGTTACAATGAATAGTGAGAAAATTTTACATAAATACTAAGGTGATGATAGAAGAGAGTCCACATTTCCGACTCACAATTATTTAAAGAGCTTTTTAAATCTTATAACTCTTATATTCTTTTATTCCTATATTCTTATAATTTTTATACTTTTATATTCTTATGGTTTATAACACATATGAAATAAAATATTGTTTATTGATTGTATTGAATAGTGCATATAAGTTATTGTACACCATTTTCATATTATTAATAATTTCATTTTATTAGTGTCTATATTTTTTTATCCTTTTAAATATGTATTTCATATATGCAAAATGTTGAGTATTACTACGATGGCGCCAGAGTAGATTTTTTTATGCAAAATTAGTATTTTAATATTTGTATGATACCATGTATTTTTATGTCTACTATCTTATTGTTTGATATGATATTATTTTCTAATATAAATTTATTTTTTTTGAAAACATTATCTGCTAGCTATAATACGAATATATTATTATGAAGGAATAGGTGGAAACGCGAGCTCTTATTCTGGTTGTCGAATAGATTTGAACAAGCTAATCTTCAGTTATATGTACAGAAATTCATTTTTTTCAATTAATATTTTGGAAGTGTCATTACTGTGTTTTGTTTATAGTTTCGTTTATTTTAGAGCAATTTGATTTTTAGTATTCATTTTAAAAAATTATTTTACTTGTATTATGCGTTTCCAAATGAAGCTATGTATTGTTTTCTATATGTGAAAATTGATTAAGTTTGTAAAGAGAAAAACAACCCATTACCCTTTTTTAAAAGGGGGGAAAATGTAAGGAAAATTAAATTGTTTAAAAAATTTAAAATTTCCCCTATCTAGTTCTTTTTTTAATATTTTCTCCCTCATTTTCAGTATAAAATTTAAACCCACTCATTTTTTCTTCCGAACATTCCCTGCCAATAAATATGTCAAATTTCCCAGATCTTATATTTAATAGCCCTATATGTCGCATTAACTTTCAAGAGACCGAACGCCAATGGGGGGGTTTTAAGTGTTTAACCCACTTAAGATATTCGGTGGCGTTCTTTTTTTTCTGCCTTTTTGGGCAAATGATGTCTAACTTTTGATCAAAGACCTTTTTTTAAACTAAGTCTGTTTCTGACTCTAAAAATCATGTCATATATATGTATATTAGGTAGAATAAATCACATTATAGTAACATATCACATGTTATTTTAAGAATTATTTCCAGGCGTGTTTTGAATGGAATTATATTAGTTATTTAGAATGGATTAATTTGATCACGTGTTTTCATTATGTAGCAGTATATAAAACCCATGTTCAGTCAGAAAATTTATAAATATTTCGTTTTATCTTGAAAAAACAATAATAGTTTTAATTTTTCGGTGCACATTTATTTTATAACTGGTTTTCTATTATCCTGAAATTTAACTAAGACTCCAGAGGAATCTAGACTATCCTTGGTAAGTTCGGCTTATTTTGTCGAATATCGGCAATTTTTTTATCAATGCTATTCGTAGTTTAAGTATTGCTGAATGTCTTAGTTTTGGTCACGAGATGTTAAAAATTTTTGATGGATTAAATTTACATTGAAAACGCATTTATCATCTTACAGAGAACAAATGTGTTTTCAAAAATGGACAGAAAATTCATAAATGTATGAACTGAATTAAGAGTATTATTTGAACATCTAAAACGTGTTTTAATTCAAAGAAATAATATCATTGGATGTTTCATTGAGGGTATAAATTTTACACTGAAACATTATTTGCTTAAATATTGCTCCTGAATGTAACAAGTGTTTACGTATCTCGTACTAGCATTCTCTCGAATAGTTTCTTAACTGGATGATTGGTTATAAATACGGAGAAAATCATTTAACACGAAACTGAAGGGACGAAATTTTTTTTTTCATGTTAAAAGAATTTCGTGCGATATTGCAAAACAAATAAATAAATATAAAACAAAATTACGTTTATTAGAGTTTACTTTATTTATACAGATATGTATATATACATGCGTTTAGTAAAAATCAATGAGACAAAAAAATTTTCAAGCATTTAAAGAAATTTAATACAAAATGTTAAAGAATTTGAAAAAAAAACAAACATTTATTATAAGTTTCTAGAAAATAATCTGAAATTTTCTTCGTATTGTTTTTTTAGCATCAAATTGTTCTATGTCGTCCAAAATAAATTTTTTACCCTCGAAATACGCCAAAAAGGATACTTTTTTTGATATTCCTAGTTCGGGTGGGAGGTAAAAGGGATCAATGATACTTTTTAAACTTTGAACAAACTCCAAAAATGTATTTGTCAGACTTAATTAGGGGTGTCCACACATTGTTATCCTGTACTCTCAATGAATTCTTCCTACGATACTGTAGGACAATCTAATACGGCTGTTGGTTTCCGTATTTTGTTCATTCTCAGAAGGGAAATCTTTTCAAGTTAAGCGATTTTCATTCTGTGTTAAGAGAAAAAATACATAGAAATAGAAAATAGTTTGTCGGAGCCGTTGTATTATTCATGTTAACCGATCTGTCATCTTAAGAGTTTTCCGGTTATAAACGTACTTCACTTTATTTTATTAAGAAACATAAAAAAAAAAAAAAAAAAATCATTTATTATGCAGCAAATGAATTCTGAATTAAAAGTGTACATGCCAATATATCAAGAGATTTCTGTATGTTCAAAAACATTTTATCGGCAAGACTACTTATAAGCCGAAGGGTCTATAATTTAATTAGTATGATTCTCACGTTATTTGAAATTCCTTATTTATGAAAAATACACAAGTTTATTTTGATATTCAATAAAAGTTCTGAGTACACGAAAGAAGCAAGACATGTTCGATGACATTTCCTTTCAAAATGACTAAAAATCTTAAATAAAAAAAATAAGAATTACACTAATTTTGAACACTTGATGAATATAATCAGAGGAAGATTTTCCGTCTCATTATAACATGAATTACAAGCCTCGCAGAATAAAATATCCTTACAACATATAAATATTACTGGAAAATTTTCGAAGATCCTCTTGAGAATTTAAGCTTAGAAAAGAATATAATTATGAAGATTAAACTACAAAACCTATCTACGATAGGAATATTTTTCTTGGAAAAATATCTAAGAAAGAAATAATTTATTTCAAATTAGAGATAAAGTAAAATTAACGATATTTCATTTAAATATTTGAAATACTTCGCATTTTCGAAATAAATACATGTAGGAAAATACTTATATAAATAATAGCTTTTGTTAAATATTTGCTTATTTTGTAGAGATTTAAAAATAATTAATTTTAGGAGGGATTTTTTTTATAAAAAAATATAATTTTGATAACGTGGTGCACCAAACATATATCAAAAATAATTTTTCTGAAATACTGAATTTTTTTGATAATTGATTAATAATTCCCAGAAATTTAACTTTTGTTATACAATAGAATCTGTTTTTGAGCTGTAACTTTTTTATGCGATTTTATTTTTCTGCTATTACTTATGTGCGATCTTTTTTTATGCGATGTATGAATTTCAATGGCTTTGGCACCAATGTAATGTTTTATATCTAATTACCGGGTTTCGTAACGGAGAATGTTAGGATCCACTTTCCCCCCTGAAAGTAAGGTTTCGCCTTTAATATTATATAAATTGTGTAAATACGTATTTAGCGTTAGTCAAGCATTGGGCCCCTAGAGTCCTGCCCCATCCTGCTGCAGGACTCATTGACTTTTCCTCCACTGTAATGTTTTCTATCTATTTACCAGTGGTGTAACGGAAAATGTTAGGACCCCTCCTGAAAGTCTGGTTTTGCCTTTAATATTTTATAAATTATGTAAATACGCATTTAGCGTAAGTCAAGCCTTGAACCCTAGAGTCCTCCCTCCCCCAGGTGATGCGGGAGTGTACATTTCGCCTTAAGGCAGTGTTTCTCAAAGTGTGGGGCGCGCCTCCCTGGGGGGGTGCGATAACCTTACAAGGGGGGCGCGAGCATATCGAAAATAAAAGATTAACAAAAAAATTAATTTACTGTAATGAAGTAAGAAAATACTTTTTGACATAATAAGAAATACACATTTACACTGATAGAATTTATTAGTATTACTTCATCAAACATAAAAGCTTTCATTTCGATACATTCATTAGCTATCTGATCCTATAAATAAATAAAAACATCACATTTTGTTTGATTTGTCTGTAATCCCTTGATGAGATTTTTTACTGAGTTTTCCTTTTAAATCTAAAATACTTCATTTCAGAGAAAAGACAAAACCCAGACCCAAGAAATATTCTAGGAAGATAAAAAATTCATCTGTTTGACCTTCGAACTTACTGCTATGGTTAGTTCGTTCCTTTTTTATGCCTTTATTTTTCATTTAGGGAAGTTGTAAATAATGCGCCTATACGAAAGAGTTATATAACATTTCGAAAAGCAGAGAAAACATTGTGAAGGATTTATTTGGCCAATATTTATTTTTATGAGTATTTTGTGAAACATATAAAGCATGATGAAAAGCGTTTTAACTAATTCATTTTTAGATCTTAACATTCGTAGTTTTACATTGATTAAACATTTAACCCGGGAGCGTTCGCGCGGGGTACAAGCTACAAAAATTTGAACAAAATATGACAGTATTGCTTGCAGATATTATTCCTGTAACGTTCGTGAAGAGTTTCTGTGATTTGTGTCCTTTTTTAAGGTCGCGTACCTTAGAAACGAATTAATTCGGTTCGATTAGAATTTTTCTCAAATTATCAATGAAGAAAGGTAGAAAGTAGGTAAGTATCCTTTCTCTTCGTTAAATTATTCACTGGAATTGTGATTTTTATTTTGTACAATAAAAATAATTGTTAAAAAATCTTCGACTATTACCATTAGTATCGAATGCGCGTCTGCCCCCGGGTTAAAACATTTTGAAGTCTTCTCGTTTTAAATATTAAAAATAACACAATTATATTCTTTATCGGAATTTAAAAATCTTTTTCATTATTTAACATTAATAATAAATGCTAATTTGTGAGGATTACATTTGCACACACACACACAGTTCGTTTAAATCTATTTATAATATGAGCATTCATTTAAAAAAATCATTTTACATTTTTGTATTCATTGCCGTGCTCTTGGTTTTATTCTCCTTACAATTCCGCAAATGCTGACTGGGGCGTAGTTGGTTTGTCGCTGGACCATCTGCACCTAAGTTTGCGGGTTCGACCCCAGCCCATATTCGGTGGATTTTCATGATGCAGAAAAATCGACAGCGGTCATGAACGTCCATGTCGTATGAATATTCGGCATGTAAAACATCCCTTGAAGTGCCCGTTTGGCCTTTGGCTGCCAAAATTTTAAAAAGTTCTTAAGTTCATTGCATCGTCAGAGCTCAGGTACCTCCTCTGAGGAGGAAACTGGGCGTCAAAATTACTTGCGGCAATTGGTATCGCTTATTATATGGTGCCGCACTAAAAGTGATACCAGCTCTGGGGAATAAGCTAGGTCTGCAAAGGTAAAAATACCAAAATTTGCTATTACACGTTTAGCGCAGATGTCGGATAAAGTTGCCAAGACTCACGCAGACGTTCGCGAGAATGCTAATTGTGACGGATATGATAAGAGAGCAACAGTAGCACACAGGAATTTTTCAAGGGGGTCCGCTGGAAAGCCTCACCATTCTTGTATCATGCTATTTTAGATTTTGTCGATTTTCAGAAACAAACACAGTAAAAACTAATTATTGAATAAATAATTAGCATTAATTAATAAAATTAATCATTAATAACAAATATTTAATTAAATTTTACATATTATATACTTAGAATTATAACCAATTCTGAAAAAAAAAGCATATGCTTTAGTCCGACCCCGTGAGCCCCCTTTGTGTGCGCCACTGGAGAGCAAATATACAGACTAGACTATTTTTCTAATGACATTTAAACTTTTAGAAATGAATGATGGAAGAAATAAATCTTTAAATAAATATCATTTTATGATCTGTTCCAATTTAAAAAAATTATAGATAATGAAAAATAACATGATAATTATTATCGTATTACTTCTAAAAAAGTAATTTGTTTAAAATATATATTACTCTATAAAAAGCAATTTGCTTAAAATATATATTGCTTAAAAAGTAACAAATACAAAATTTAATGCTTTCTTGTACGGTTTATAATTAAGATCGTATGGTAGCTTTGGCGACAAAGCGCATTATTATTGTGTAAGGTACATGCAAAATTATGATTGAAAATTGGGTCGCGAGTAGTGAAAGTTTGAGAAGCACTGCCTTAAGGACTTGGCTAAAAATGAATTCCTGAAATGCTTCGATGACATACATGTACAAGCTATGGCAAAAGTCTGTTGTTTTTCAAGGGTCTTATTTCGAAACAGGATGTGTTTCAACAGTTTAATTGGTAATATTTTAAAGTCATAGACTCAGTCCGGAACTTTATAATCCTGCTACATATATATGTGATTAAATTCTTATTGATTCTGTTAGCATAATGCATTTAGTCAAAAAACATATACAGTGGTAGCCAAAAATTGTGGAAACTTTTTAAATTGTTATATTGTTTAAGTTTGTATATGCTTATATAGAAATTTCTACGTTGCAAAAAATGCTAAGTACTTTATACCATTTTAAAGAGAATTTAATACTAAATTCAATGCAAAAATGAAACCTTAAATATTTTCTAGGTAAAAAAAAGTTATGCAGCAATAAATGGCGTTATGCGTTGGATACTGGGGATAGCAGTGAGCTATCAGAGCTTAGTGTAAGCCAGGCTAATCTGGCAGCCTCACATCGATGTTTCCATGAGCTGAAAATAGTTTTAATCTCTTCTTTCGTTAATACAGGATGAAAGAAAACAATTATATCCTCAATTAGCTCCTTTTAATTTCATGGGTACCTCATTCGGACAAGAGTTTTCAAACGGTGCCGCAAGTATTCGATAGGATTAAGGTCAGGACATTTTCCTGGCTGGGATAGCAATGATATTTAGTTAAAACCGTGACATAAAATAAAAGAGTAGATTGGACAGATGTGTGACGAGAAAGAGGTATTTCCGTTGTTAAAATTACGTTAGCTGTGGTGTCTCAGTGACCACATTTGGAGACTTAAACCTGCTTGCTTTAAAATGCCGTAAGACAAAATTAATAAAAAAAAGGCAGGAAAAGTCCAAATAAAGGTGTATCATATCGGTTGATGATGGAACAAAATATTATGTTTCAGAGATAAAGGAATTCCATAGACTGAATCAGAAGTGACCTGAGGGATGCTGGTGTTTCTGTAGGTTAAAAAAACCACAAGTAGATTAACATATGTAAGACTAAAAGGTAGAATTCCACAAAAAAATCAGTATCTCAATTTACAGCTGCTCTAAAAGGAACTACAGTGGACAATGGAAACACATTGATTGGACAAATTATTATTGGTCACAAGTTATATAGAGGGACGAAAATAAAATATCGTTATTCGGTAGTGATAGCCTAAAATATGAAGAAACAGAATAGCAGAAATGCTACATCCTGACTGCATGCAAGCAACTGTGAAGTGCAAACATAGTTTTATCATTTAGTTATGCATGTCAGCAGATGGTATTGGTCGTCTTCATATCATCGATGGGTTAATGAATGTCATAAAATACATTAATACCATTCTAGAACCCCAAACTTTGCCTTCCATCAGGGATCTATTTACCAACAACGCTTCATTTATTTTTCAGCAAGTTTCTACTCCTTACAACACAGTAAAGTAATTGAAAGACTGTTACCGTTCTAAGGTTATTGAGTTGTTGTCCTGGCCAGGAAATAGGCCTAACCTCGTTACTATCGAGAATCTGTGACAATGTTTGAAAACTCTTGTCCAAATGAGGTAGGCATAAAATAAAAAGGCAATAATTGAGAATATAATTGTTTCCTGGCATCATTTAATATCGAAACAGATATTAAAACCATTATCAGCTCAATGAAGCATCGATGTGAAGCTGTAATAAAGAATAAAGGAAACCTCACTAAGCTCTGATAACTCACTGCTATCATCAGTATCCAATGTATAACGATAGTTATTGCAGCAAAACTTTTTTTTTTGCGTAGCAAATATTTAAGTTTTCTTTTTTGTATTAAATTTAGTATTATATAAATTCTCTTTAAAATGATACAAAATACTTAGCATTATGAGCAACGTAAAATTTTGTGTGTGTATAGGCATACAAACTTAAAAGAAACATAAGAACTTAAAAAGTGTCCACAATTTTTGCCACCACTGTATTTAGCACATAAATTAAATATAAACTATTATCTGCAAGTGCTTTTAAACATTTTAATATATTGTAATTTAAGAATTTTACATTAAACACTCCATTGCCGTTTTCTCAACATTAAGATATGTTTGTAAATATTCTTATTGCAATTATCGTTAATGTTTTTAATGTTTCGAAATTAATAATTCTAAATGATTATTCTGATAAAAGTCCTTACATTATTTACTTACAAAAAACTATTTTCATTAAATGCTTGCACACCATTAAATGTATGGTATTTTTTATGTACCTGTTTTCCTAATTTCTTCTTTGCCTAAATTAATTCTTGCATTTATAAATAAAATTCACAAATAAAGATGCGTTAACAGTACGCTTATTGATGCGAAAAAAAAATTATCCGTATCACTTCTACAAAGAAATAAATTTATTTTTTCCATGTTTTTTTAATATTTAAATCTAAATTTTACTTTTTTCCTTTGAAATAATAAATATTCTATAAAGGAAAAAAAATTGTTTATTTCAAAGAAGAGAGAGATTTTCGATAAACTAATAAATACTTTATCGGAATACCTTATTTTGATGTTGTGAATATCTTTTTCTATACTAGTTAAAGTTTTTACTTAAATTGTTGCTCTTCTTTTTCTAAATATTGATACAAATAATGAGTTTTTCTTTGAAAAATGTTACCTTTTTTTCTTGAAAATACATTTTAGAATTTCCAAATACTTAAAAAAAAGCAAATAGTTTTCCTTGCAAAAAGAGATCGATGGTAATTACTTAATTTTTTAGTAAAAACTGATAATTCTTTCGAGTTAATTGAAAAAATAATCAGGTTTTATTGAAAATAATTTTTGAGACAGAGAACTGTTTGCTGAATAATTTATTAACTACTGGGAACCTTCTCAATTTCTCTTTTTGTAAGAAAAGATTTGTAGTTTTAATGGAAATATTTTTATTCCAAAAACACATTTTACGTGAAACTAATACAAAAACATTTATACAAGAATGGAAAATTAAACAAATGTATCTGAAAAAAAAGGAATTGTTTTCCTGGGTGATTATTTTGTTCCTAAATTGTATATTTTTTAAAAGTAGTATCAAGAAAATTAGTATATAGTAAATTCAACATTTTTCAATCATTATTTATTTCTAGAAATTTTTTCAAATAAATAAAAGAGATCAAAAAGAAGTATCAAAATAAAATTTTTAAAAGGGCATCATTAAGGATATTAAATGATTAAAATATATATTAATAGTTTTTTTACAGAAAACAATCAATGAAATAATATTTCATAAAGTTATGTCCATAATTGTTATTTAAAAAGCAATAATAAGCAAAAATGTAAGCTTTTTCCAACAAAAAAAGCCAGAGGTCTTTTTTTTAATTTTTACTAATATTTCACACTCTCCCTATGTGTATACATATATATATATATATATATATATATATATATATATATATATTTCAAATTTTCAACCGTTAATAAAATACTTTTTATGTATCCACTCATGTGGTCAAATACATTTTTTAAAACTTGTAGTGAATGACATTTGTTTTTAATACAGTTTTTTCAAATATAATATTAATTACGTAATTAAATTTAAAGAACTAAATTAAATTTGTTCTTTGTCGATCTAAGTAATAATTGACTTTAATTTCTGGTGTATACTGTTTTATGTACACATTTTATTATTCGGCCAAATTAAGTTTCAATCATTCTGTTTTTTTTCTATAAAAATACTTACAGTATATATAAAATAATACCGTATATTCTAATGTATATATTTATAGTACGTTAAACTTAAACTGTAACTTGTGTTGTATTTATATAATAATGTTAAATGTTATGAGCACAGATATATTAGTGGATTATATACGTGATAATTTCTCCAGTGTATATGTATGTAGAATTTTTTTGGATTAAGTTTTGCTCATGCTAAGATCAATTTATAACATTATTATTATTACTCAAAAGAATATGTAAGGTTTTCTTATAATATTACGACTTCAAATTATAATATTATCATTATATTTTTCATTTCCTGTGTCGCTTAAAAATTATAAATACAGGTAATAACTTTGTGTAACAATTTGCCTTGAAGGCGTTTATATCCGTTGTTGATTTTGATAATGCTAAAAGTATATTATTTGGTTCTTGTTGTTTTTTTACTATTGAAAGACAATTCCTTTCTTACTTTTCTTAGAAATTTATATATTGACATTCCTTTGAGTTTATTATAGTTATAACATCATGTTTTCTCCTTTTTTATTTTTTTTGTGTGATGATTTCCTAATACATATTAACTAACTTTTATTGTACAACACGTATTTTAAATCTAAATGAATAAAAATATCCAGAAAAAATCAAGTTAATGCTTATAATGAAATATATTTTTCTACACCTTTGGTAACATCTTAAAACGTTAATCGAAACAAATTTAAAGAAATATAGCTATGACGAGATACTAACGGTGACAAAAATTAAATATTTACTGTAGTAGTTTAATAAAAATTATTTCTTTTAAAAGGTAAAAAAAAATACGATAAAATAACCCTCAGATAATTATAACATTGATTTTTTAATTCGAAAACGGTCGAAATACTTCTTAGATTAATAAATCGCTTTTTTAAATATAAATACACATATATAAAACTTTATTCATAACTCCGAGATTAATACTTAACTTACAAAAGTTTTAGTAAACAAAACGATTCTGCTAAGAGCTATCATAAATATAGAAACCCTTACCTGTTGTTAAATCATTCCGTCAGGAAAACAGCGGGAGCCAACAGGTGCAACAGAGCGAAAGAAATCTGCTAGTTATTATCTGATTGGAGTTGGAAAGAATGGACAAGCGGTGAGGAAAGAAGAAATAAGTCAGAATTTATCGATTACCGGAAAGAGGCGGAGATGCGCAGATCATTAAAAATCAAACAAGTATCACATAAGCGGGAAACTTTAATGCCATTTCTATATAACTTAAAAAAGCTATTTTCATAAGGAATATTAAAATAAAAATGCATATCAAATTAGTAATACAGTTTTTATAGTATTAAATTAATAATAGAGTATTAATAACATACCTTGGAATAAATCTATGTCATAATCAGTGAAATTCAGAGAGGGTGCCATCAATATTATTCAACTTAGTGACAAAAGCACAGATGGTTTCCATGTTATTTTCTGTATTGACGCAATAAAATCGATTGAAGAGTTGGTTTCGTTTTGGTTGTGTTCAGGAGTGGAGTTGAATCTGAGAATTTCAATTTAGAATTCGTGTTGAATGCACAGATTTTGTAGCTGGATTTTTATGTTTAAACTTCGCCGACTAGGTTCGGAATCGTGATTTTAAAAAAGCGCATAAACGGATAATTTTCATGATATTTAGTGTCACTTAGATTAGGATACATGTATAAAATTGTTTTAAGGATATTTTGACAAAAAAAATTTTTTTTAAATATAATATTTCGGCAAAAAAATAACTTCGAATGACCAATTTTCAAAATGTTCTCCTTTTGTGAAAAATGCTTCTATTATAATGATATTTTGCCTTTAAATAGTTCAGACCTTTGGACAGAGGCTCAACTATGAATTTTGAAAAATTCGCATTATTTTCAGTTACAACCCATTGAAATAATAATCGGCGTTATTTTGTTAAAATGTCTCCCCTCTGTTGTCGTAAAACACTAGATACAACCCAGCTTCTAAGTGTGCTATCTCAAAAGAACTGGTTGAGCCATATGTGCCAGAGGACTGAGCTATATAGAGGCAAAATATTATTATAATAGAAGGATTTTTCCTAAAAAGAGGCCCACAGATAACAGGTCAATCTATTCATTTTTGTCAAAATAATGTAAATAGTTTTTATTTTATGCACTATTCTTAAAACAATTTTATATACATCTTCTAATCTAAGTGACACTAAATATATCCATTTGTATGCTTTTGCAAAATCACGGTTTGACGTTGTCAGGATGCATACAAATGGATCACTGAACAAAGTAGTGTCATGTAGAGCTATCTCTCATTCTGGCTTAGTTTTTTTTCCTCCTTGGATTTTCTTAAGTGTATTTGTTCATCTAACAACATAATCGTTGAGATTCAAAAGCAATTTAAAAGCTTAAAAGATAAAAACATCTTTATGACTATTTGCATTTGTTGTTCGCGCTGTATGAGCCGGTGAAACTGCAGGAGCTGCAAACAAGCGTAAAATTAACTGATGCAGTTAATATTCACTACAATCATTTGAAGGTGAAAAGAAAGAATGGTGAGAATATCGGAACCAAGAGTATCATTTCAACAGAGCTTAGCACTGAATTTTTCAACAATTAATAAAAATTTAGGTCTGCCATCATTTTTATACTTACAAAACAATTCTAACTGATCATGGCAACTTTAAAAGCTACTGGAACAAATTTATTTTAGTTCCGTGATCTTCTTATGATTGTGATATTGGTGGCGAGGAAAATGTAGAGCATGTGTTCCTTCTGTGTTCCAAATTTGAAAGAGAACGAAGCATCCTAAGACTGGTTTTCAAGAATCTTAATATAAATTGGTCTCCTAATCTTCACCAACTTATTTACACCAGAAGTGCATTTGAAAAGTTCTGTAAATTTATTGTAAATGTTTTTAATCTTTCAATCATTCATGACTTTAATATGTTTCAAACTTAACATATGTGTTTATACTTACTTTTTGTAAGCCCATTAACGTTCACGGGGGTTTTATAATTGTTTTCAATATTAAAAAAATAAATAATCAATGAATAATATCTGCCAATTGAGATTGGCATTCGTTCTTCAGTCTTCTACAGTAAGTAGTTATAATATTTATAACGTGGTGTAATGATCAAGTTTAGCATAATTTATTTCTCCAGCAATCCCTATAATTCTCTTCTCTTTTAGTTAAAATATGAATCAAATGAGAATGAATATATAGAGTGGACCAAAAGTCTTGCCCCAAATGTAAAATTTAATAGAAAATAACCATTTAATATAATGATATAACTTTTGTGTCGTTGAATAGGTCAACTTGAGCAGTCTTATTGTGCAGTATATGGCCCGAATGGACCTTCAAGAGTAACTCGTGGGTACATTTGTAAGAAAAACATCATTTTTTGACGAAATGGTGTTGATTCTAGAGAAAGCTCAATGTGTGCTTTGGTTTCACGAAACGAAATAGCTCATTAATGTTCAGTGTAAGTACGATGTTCTAATGGGGTAAACCTCTGGACTTGAAAATCAATAAGCATTGATATGAAATGTTTCAAAATATAGAGTTAAAAGAATCTTTTGAGAGCTAGTTTGAGTGAAGCATCTGATGAACTTAACCGTTGATGAGAATTGGAATTGCGCTTAGATATTCTACGAAATACCAAAAGGGCATGCGTTGAAATTAACTAAGGTAAATGGTCATATAACAGTGTTTCTCAAACTTTCAATACTGGCGCCTAAATCACAATTTTATCTTTACTTATACATGTAAATTACTAGATACAATAATAATGCCCTTTGACAGTGAAGCTACAATACACGATCTTAATTATAAACATACAAATTCTAATAACATAAGTATTAAATTTTGTATATGTTACTTTTAAGCAAAAAAAAAAATTAAACAACCAGGATAGTGTATATTTATTTTCCTTTCTCTGATTTTTAAATTGAAACATATTGCAAATGCGTTGTAAACACTTAAAAAGACAAAATATAGATATCGCTAAATATAGAAAAAGAACTCAAGATTGTCAATTTCTAAAAAAACTTTTGAAAAACTTTTGCTCTACAAGACAAGCCCATGGAAGTCGCTAATACTTATTAAACTTGTTCTTAAATTCAGTATTAATAAGATAAGTATTAAATTTTTTTATATGTGTTACTCTTAATTTAATATATATATTTTAAGTAAATTACTTTTAAAGTAATATAGGTTAATTATTTTACTTTTCTCTCTCTAATTTTTAAATTGGAAACAGATTGATAATATTTAGTAAGATTTATTTCCTTCAGGTCATTTCTAAAAAGTACAAATAATAGTACGCAAAATAGTCTAATCTATGTTGCTCTTTATCATATCCATTACATCTATCCTCGCGAACGTTCTAAGCAGGGGTGTAGGCAACAGACGTCTGCACAAAACATGTAAAATGCTGTACTTCATTTTAATTCTGGTCAGTCTTGGCCGAATCGATTAGCTGTTACTCTTGAATGTACATTTCATAATTCACGCGTTAGTATATTCACGGTATTGTTATTTACGGCAGTGGATTTAAAACAAATCATATAGATATATTTTTAAATCGTGAGCATTCGACGATAATAAAGCATCAACAAGTATTACTGAACGAGGGCAAATTAGTAAGTTACGAATGGGTTAGGGATCCTTTAATCACTTTGAGTATGACAGAAGTTTTATGGGACATGGGTGGAGGCGGGCAGGAGACAGTGTAAGGTTGGATAGAAGTGGATACCGAATTTTCTGCACTGAAAATAACAAAGCATTTCATTATACTATTACTATTTTTAACAACATACCTTTGTGAATCAGATTTTTTTTCTGCGATGACTACTTTATAGACACAATATAGATCCTGAACTATTTTTAAAAAATAACTAGTGTCAATTTCTAATTTTAGCACTTCTTTGAAAAACTTTGCTCTCTGCAAGGGTGCTAAACTACATAAGTCACTGATAATTATTAAACTTGTTCTTATACTGGCTGAAGTACCCACTCTGCCTGAGTTTATTTTTAAAAAATGATAATATTATTCGCGATATAATAGCTTAATTGTAAGGAAAAGTAAAACCAAGGGCGCTGGCAATGTGTGTACAAAAATAAAAATGAGGATGGCCGAAATGAACCACTCACTGTATAAACGATTTGGAACGAACTTCCTTTTAGCCTCTTAAATTAGCATTTAGAATAAATGTTAAGTAATAAAAAAGAATAAATTCTAATAGGAATAACAATTATTATTTCTTACTTTAATATTTAAAGCAGCCCGGGATCGGTGTGCACTCGACACTTACGTTAATGGTCGCGAGGGAGTGATGCACCCAATTCTTTTATTTTTTATAATTATTTTCAATATACAAGATAAATCACAATTTTCAGTGAATAATTTAACTAAGAGAAAATATACTTACCTATTTCAAGGATTTTTCAATTTGTCTTTCATAATTTGAAAATATCAATAAAACTGAACTAAATTTTCAAATGGCATTTGGAAGCCTTAATAAGGACACAAGTATCGAACACTTTTGCCAACATTACGGAAAGCTATTTACCAGAGAAAAAGTCATTTTGTTCACGTTTTGTAATTTTTAATATCCTTTGATGATCGACAAACTGTCCTGTTGAACTTTTTCTTGCTTGTGTCTTTTTGACAGGGTGAAGTGCATTTTTGCAGTACAGTTACGGCTTCATATTTTCTGGATAAGTTCTTAATGTAGCTATTGAAAATTTTCCTTTCGTTTCGTATTTATTGCTTTTCTTAATTTAAGCTAACATGATTAATAGGCATTATTTCAGCAAGTGTTTCCTTTGTTTGATCAGCTTCAATTTCCTTTCAGAAATCACAGATGCCCAATTCTTTTTTAGATTCTGCTCATTTACATTTTATAAACCGTAATCAATCGTACAACATCATATTCGGCCATTAGAGTTATTGTAGGGAAATGCAGCATGTTCAAAGAAAATATTTTTGAAAATGGTGAATGTACCGGGAACTCAGGACCTAAACAAGTACCTTAAAGATTCTAAAAAACGTTTACCCTCCCAAAAAGGTATGTTTATCGATTCATTTTGTACTTCCATTTAGACCCTGTCACTGACCAGATGATTCTCTGTCAAGGTCATTGGTAGCTTTCAGTAAACAGTTTTTTCAGGGTATAACGATTTTTGTATATATGTTTTAGTACACTCATAAAAGCAAATATTGGCAATTATTCTTCAAGTGCTCCAATATACTTATCAAAGTATCAAAACTCTTTCACGATACGGCGAAAAAAGCGCAACAAATTATATAATTTACAACTTCCTAAAAAAGGGATGCGGTAACCCTACCATAAGTTCGAAAGCTGGCAAAAGTAATATTTAGAAGTTAAAAGAAACATTTAAAAATCTCTCATAAGTAGGATTACGTAAAAACAAACAAAACCATT
The DNA here is from genome assembly GCA_019973955.1 of Trichonephila inaurata madagascariensis. NCBI lineage: Eukaryota > Metazoa > Arthropoda > Arachnida > Araneae > Nephilidae > Trichonephila > Trichonephila inaurata. Next base: position 22,509 of record BMAV01001073.1, read on the forward strand.
TTTTTATTTAGTTATGGATCAAAGATAACTAAACTGAGCGTTCAAGTAGGAAATCTTTTTATTTTTATGACCTTTTCACCAGGCGGTATATATAAATCATATCAATCTAAATCTGTATTTTTTTATTACTTATCAGAAAGTATTTTTTTTTTTTTTCATTCCAGTAGAATTAATTTTTCTTAACCTTATATTTTTCGATATGCTCGCGCCGCTGAAGGAACCTCGTGCCCCAGAGTGCATACGTTTGGCACTGTCATATAAAATTAATAATAATACTTCCAACACGGCATGACTTTAGGTTCAACCTATGTATATGTGTACAGTATTTACTCGCAGCTTCACCGCACTATTTTTACAGTTTAAATGCTACTGAAAATCGGGTGTGACGTAGAATCAGAAATAAAGCTTTTATTGGATGGGCAAAATTCAGTCTCTACATCTTTCAAAATGAAAAATGTAACTGTCCATTCTGGACACTGGCATGGATGACTTATCCAATTCAGCAGTTTTTCTCCAGTATTTAGTCTACCCCAGGCTAAAACGTGGTTCCCCCCTTAGGGGCGTAACCCCCAAAGGGGTTATCGAGCATTTTAAAAAAGTCGAAAAAAAAAAAAATTTTTTAAAAACAATTATTTTTTTTTTGAAAAAAAAAAATACATTGGACATAAAAAAAAATAAACAACATTTGCATTGATGTATTACACTTACAAATGTAAAGTACTTGTATTTTTATAGTTTTTCAATACTAAGTTAAGAATAAGTTTAATATAATTATCAAAGTGCCCCCTCACCTTTTCATATAAAAAAATTAACCGAACTTTAAACGCTTACCTTGATAATTTGTAGGGTTTTTCTTTTTAACCCCTTAACCCCTTAACTGCCGATTAAATTTTCCCGATTTGTTTCCCCAATGTCACCGTTTTGCACGTATAAACGTATGTGGGAAAGGGGGGGGGAAAAGGAACTAAATAAGAAAATCCTCTGAAATAAGTAAACCCCTGTCAAGCTCATTTTTGCATTCCAAACCCTTCGGAATAATTTTATAGGTAGATGAACAGAAAAAATCGTTTTCAAAGACGTATATATAAAAGTTTGCAATTAAATTTTCTAATTTGGGTTTATATACGCCGGAGGGAAAAATGTTAACTTTTTACAGTAGCTTTAGCGTCAAAGTTTTATTATCGAACTCGATCATTGTTTTGTATGGAGGGGGGCGTGAAAGTTGATTGAAAATTGGGTCGCAAGTATTGAAAGTTTGAGAAGCACTGGTCTATCCTAAACATCGTGTTCTGCTCGTATTTTTAATTTTTTTTTTTCTTTTTTTGGTGTAAACTTTATTTTAATCACCTAAACATCAAAGATATTGGTAATAATATCAAGACTAGCTCACTATGATGCAAGTATGATAAGGAAGGCAGTTTTATACGCAGAAAAAAAAAAAGAAACAGAACAATGGCCACTGAACATTTGACACAGATGAAGCAAATATACGTAAACAAAACCGTATAATTTTTGCTCATAAATGTTCAACAGACATTGAACCAATTCCGAAGTCAGCTGTCTCATTTCCTAAACATGGTGCTGACTGTAATTATGATAATTATTGCTCATGTCTGTATTTGAAGGTTTTTAATACTGATAAAATAAATTAACTATAAAATTATTTTTATATCTAATTAAAACTTTTTTAAAAAAAATTTTTTAAACATCAGATAGGGATTAACTTTTCACACTATTTTTTATTTTTCTTAAAATATTGAGTGAGAATATTGAATACGGCTTAGAATCGATGGCCGCTTAGATCCGAGTAAATACGGTATATCCAAATAATGGCTGTAATGTGGTTGTAATGAATCATTCAAAATAAAGCTTTCGAGTTAATATTATTATTTTTTTTTCTTAGAGCTCCAATCATTACCTAAGAAATACGCGCGGCAATTTTTTTTTTTCAAAATTCACTTGTTATAATTGGAAAAGAAGAAATATTAGATTCAAAATCATAGTTTATGCACAAAATTTTTATATGTCAGTATAACTAAAAATTTTATTTAATTGAGAAAGTATTTTTTT
>BMAV01001075.1:0-24492 GCA_019973955.1 Trichonephila inaurata madagascariensis
GGAAATTTTTAAAAAATTACACTCTATAATAATAAAAAAAAAAAAAAAAAATGCCCCAAGAATGAGTTGTTCGATAGAAACAAAAATCTCTCCCCGGTGGGTAGAAAGATTATGTACAGAATAGAAAATGATTAAAATGTCAGAAAAATTGAATGATTTGTTTCAGAGCTACATAATTACAAAGTAACGAGATCAATAAGGTGTTGAATCACCTCTAGCCTGGATGCAAGCTGCCACACGACGTGGTAGAGTGATAAAGCACCCTGATGGTCTCCTGTGGTATTTCTTGCCAAATTTGCTCCAATTGTCGGAACAGGTCATCAACCTTCCCTGATAGATGAAGTTACCTTCCCATCATATCCCAGACATGCTCAATTGGAGATAGATCTGGCGATCTGTCTGACCAAGGAAGTGTTTGACAAGCTGTAAGATAGTTCATATGTGGTCTGTGTTCATATGTGGTCTGGCTTTATCTTGCTGAAAATTAAAGCCAGGGCACTGCAAAAGGAACGGTAGCAAGACAGTTCTCAGAATTTCGTCGACATACCGATGTGCTGTAAATTGCCTCAAATGTCGATCAAAAGGGTCCGGTTGTCAAAAGAAATGACACTCCAGACCATAACTCCTGGTTTAGGGCTTGTGTGGCATGTAATAGTGAAAGCAGGATCGGCACGCTGCCCTGGGTTTTTCCGGACACATCTTCAATGACGTCAGGACATAGTTGGAAGCGGGATTCTTCGCTAAATACTATACTTCCCCAGTCAGCAGGATTCTAACCTGATCGAGCCAAGCACCACTGTAATCTAGCCTTACAGTGTGCAGGGGTGAGTAGCAGTTGGAATAGCGGTCGGTACGAGCGTAAATTTCGCTCTATCAGCCGTCTGTGAATGGTTATGGTGGACACTCGTGTGAGGGCCACACGTCTGGTGGCTCATAACGATGAATCAGGCGCTTTGACAGCTGATCTGACAATCAATCTGTCTTTCCGATCTGCTGTGGCCCTAGGTTGACCGTTACTATCATGACGTTTAAATCTGCTACGTCCACCCATTCTTTCCAGCATCTTCTAATGGCCGCATCGCTTCAACCCATACGACGAGCGATTCTCCAATTAGCCCAACCTGCCTTATTCAATCTAATGATACGACCTCTTTCAAACTTTAACAGTTGCTCGTCATGAGCTCGAATCCTGCGGCGAGGCATTTTCTCTGTCTTTGAAAGGTATCCTGAATCGCAATGAAACCGAAATTTTGACCATTAGATTGAGAATCGCTTCTTATAGATACCTGCTGAGTGCGCAGTTCCGATGCGCTGTAGCTCCCACTATTCATTCATTGGACACCAAATTTTAATCTTTTGATGTTCGGTAAAAATGTCTTTGCATACGAAATTTCATTATAATCGGCAACTCCTTCTTGGTGCGTCGTTTTTGTTGTTATAGAGTGTATTTACATTATTTTAAGCACTCGTTACTCAAAATTCATAACGATATCTTGCATAAGTCTAGAGACAGTTAACAGACATTTTCATTGTTGCTTTGGTTGTGCACCGACTTTTCCCAACCAATGTGGTACGACTTTGCGGTGATGAATGGGATTTTCCCTAACATTGCCTGAATCGAAGGAATAAGATACGAGGCCAAACAAAATTGGGTTGAAGGGGCGTTTATTCTGATCGAAAAATTCTGACCTGAATCGTATGTACCATTTGGCCTTTTCTACATCTGAAAACATCTCTTTATTTTATCCCAGAAAGCTTCTAATGCATTGTAAAATAAAAGATACAATGTATCGAGTTTTAATCATGAAGCTTCTAGACGAGCTTGAAAAAAGTAAATATACATTAATGCATAAAAAAATCATAAAAGAGAGAGAGAGTGGTATAGAAAAATGACATTTTCTAGACTGTTTTTAGTTAATGTTTTAATGTGTTAAAGTAATCAATTGAGAAAAAAGTATTTTACCATTGCGGCTAGTTTTTTCTTTGTTTGAATTCATTTTATGCTGTATAGGCAACTTATTTACTTTTTCTTCTTTCCTCACTTTCTCTAAAATTTTTTCACTGGTAGTGTAAAAGGTTTTCAGAGATGTTTAAAATTTTGTTTTGAAATATTTTTTTTTTGAAAAAGGTCTCTTTATATAAAAATAAATCTGTAATGAGTTGAAAGGATTTGCCTTTCCTGGCCAGTTTTTTTCATAGAAGAAAGAAAAAAAAGACTTCAAATAGTCAATTTTAAATACAAGTACGTTCAAGAAATAGTGTATATACTAACCGATCTTTATACACCAAATTAAACTAACTACTCTACTGGGAAATTTTTGAAATATAGTGTTGGCCATCAAAAATACAATACCAAGGACAAGAAATGTTAATTTATTACAGAGTTGAAAATATGAAATGTAAAGGAACCAAGACGTTCTTAACTTTTGGAAAATCGATGTTTCAGTTTTTATCTTAAAAAAAGTAAATTTAATGTTAAATTGAAAAATGTATAACGTGTATAGTTTTAAAGCTTAATTACCGAGTAATTGCAGTTTTAAATGTAAACAACAGCTATTTCGGTTGCAAATCTCTTGTATCTGGAGAAAAGTATTTCTACAAACATTCCTCCCAGAACCAGTTCTTGTAAAAATTAAAAATATAATTACAAACATATACATAATTTTTGAAACATATATTTAGAGACTTAGCTGAAAAAAAGAACCTTTACTAAAATGTTTGCAGATCGACCAAAACCCCAAAAATGAAAGCTTCAATAACTGTGTAGGGAAATCAATTTCCCAAAAGTGAACCAAAAAAATTTGTAATGTGGTGTTAAAAGCATAATTTTTAATGAAGGTTCACATGCAAGAACAAAAGTATTAAGAGAACTAAAAATAAATCCTGGGATTAACAATTGTGAAGTCATTCGAAAAATCGACAAAGTTAAAATTTGTGAAGCCGAGATGACGGTTCAAATAGCTAGCATAGAGTTCAGGACAACTGAAAGATAAAATAAAAGGAATAAGGATGCTTAAGAAGAGCTCAAAGAATGAAAGATGAATACAAATCTGGAATGTTTTAAATATCAAATTTTAATAAGCTCTACCATTTTATTTAGTTTTTTTTATATTACTCAAAATGCGTTTTTCTATTTTTTAGATACATCTGTAGAAAATTTTATCAATTATATTTTAGAGAAACTTGGTATGAGCTCTTGTATAGTAATAATGCATTTTATGCTACAAATTGAATTCCTAAAATGTTATTATTTTTGTTTTTAATGGCAATTTTCTAAAAAAAAAAATAATTGCTGTTTCTATAAAAATTTCAAAAATTCAAGATTAAAATTTTTTTAAAAAAATTATCTAAGCAACGAAATATAAGAAAATTAGAGCATTTAAGCAAAAGTACGATTTTGTGACTAAAAAGATGTTTTTGGTTTTTTATGTTATAAAGGAAAAAATACCCGAAAAACCTAATCAATACCATGCACACGAAAGCACCTTTTGTGAATTGTACTTTTTCAAATCCTTACATTTTTAAAAATATTGAGAACATTTAAAAATTTTATGCCATAGTATATTAAGAAAAGTATATATATTTTTCTATTTATGGAATCTTTTTGTTTTTGAAAATAATATTCCTTCGAAAATCGAAATTTTGCTCGTTTTACGTTATCGAGACCACCCGGTTTTCTTAAAAATTCAGCTTTCTATGATGATGAAATCCGTTTAAGAAATGAATAATGGAATGGTGTTAGGTAGTGATAATAAGTAAAGAACAAAAATAAAAAAAAATGTATTTTATATTACAGAAGAAAGCCGAAACAAATAAGTAGTAGGAAAGTCCAATATATCACAGGCTAAGGACTACTTTTAATCGGTTTAAACCAATTTTAGTAATTTGTCAAACTTCCTTTTAATGATATTACACATGAATACTTCAGATATTCATTATAATTTATCAAAAATAAGCGTGAGCAAGCCCTGTCTCACGGATGTGTGTGTGTGTATTTCCATGTATGCTATACATCAGGAGTGGCCAACTTGTGGCACGGTGGGGAGTAGCAGTGACACGGGAAGACTTATTGATAAATTAAAAATTAAAAACAATAAATAAGTAGATTCCTTTACAATTTTATAGCAATGCAGTTGTCTCAGACCAAAAATAAACCCTTAAAATTTAATTTAAATACACTTAAATGAGCTGCAATTGAAATTTATCATGTAGAATCACTCCTTCATTGTTGTGGGCTCTGGTCATCCAAAGGAAGTGCACTCGCGAGATTTTTGAATTTGAGGAATTCTTTTTACTCAAGAGTAAAAATTGTCTATGGGAATTAGATCTTCTTACCGATATTATGGGGGAATTTAAATATAATTTAAGATTACAGGGAAAAATTGTAATTTTTCTTCCCTATGTCTTATCTCTTCTTTTGTGAACAAACTTGCTTTTTTGTGTCGATTTTGATGCGTAATACTTAAATTTGTACTTTTTTTTCTTATTTATTTCATTATTATTTGAATTTTCTTTACTTAGGCTTGCATAAAAAATGTTATATTTACTTAAATATCCAATAATAAAAGTCTACAGTTAACATTTTTCAACTTTTTATATATTTTCTTTTTTGTTTCTTTGTAGGAAAAAATGAAAGTGGCACGCGTAATTGTTTTTTTTATCAGATAGTAGCACTCTTCCCCAAAAGATTGCCGCCCCTGCTGTTACATGTGTTACATACTATATTACATGTTACATATGATAAATACTCTATGTTACATATGATAAATACTCTATGTTACATATAATAAATACTATATTACCTATATTACATATGATACATACTATATTACATATATTACATGTGATAAATACTATATTACATATATTACATACTATAATACATATATTACATACTATATTACACGTTACTTATAATAAATACTATATTACATATATTATATACTACATTACGCATTACTTATAATAAATACTATTTTACATACTATGTTACACGTAACATATAATAAATACTATATTACATATTACATGTATTACATACTGTATTACATATTACATACATATGTATTATATGTACATATTACATGTAATATGTATACCTAATACATGTAATCTGTACATATTACATGTATTAGATACTCTATTACACGTTACATACAATTTATTCTATATTACGTGTGTTACATACTATGTTACTTGTATTACATGCTACATTACATGTATATACATTTGCTTGTTTGTATTGCAAGTATATGGAAAATAAAGTAAGTGAATCAAAAAGCATTTGAAATAAAGAAAATTAAATGGATTCGAAATAACATTTTTGTGGATTTCATTTTGAAAAAAAAAAAAAAAAAAATCTGTGTTTTATTTTAGTTCTTTTTCAAAGTAATTCATTCTGCTAAAAGGGTTTCGATAACCCTCTGCATCAAAGTTTCAAACTTTTTCCGATGTTTGCCTGAGGGCATCATCTTTCGAGACGGAAAACTGACCGTTTCCGTTTTCTTATCGAGAACTCTTTAAAAGGTCAGATATGTAAGGGAAGTAGAGTGCAGTATCGATAAACATGATGTTTCTAAACTTCTGAGTTTTGGAATTTCACAGAATAAAAGAAGGAAAAGAGCATGACCTTTTCATGTTTCTGTTTTTTAAGCCCTTTTTTTTTTAAAAGCTGCTGTTGAGAAGTTTTAGGGTAACAATTCAAATAAGTGGTATTAAAACTCGATCATATTCATTAATAAATAAAAATGATTATTACAGGTATTTAAAAAACATTCAAGCTCAAAAGTACTTGGTTGTAGAAAAGGAATTTTAAAAAAAAATATTGTAATCGGATAAGATTCATTTGATTGGACTCTAGGGGCCCAAGGCTTGACTAACGCTAAATACGTATTTCCCCAAATTTAAAAAATATTAAATGCGAAACCTGACTTGGGGGGAAGGTTCAAACATTCTCCGTTACCCCCTGGTAAATAGATAAAAAACCTTACAGTGGCCCCAAAAGCCATTGAAATTCATACACCGAAAAAAAAACCCCGCAAAAAAACAAACCCATAAAAGCCGCAAAAAAATGGTTTTCCATTCATATGGAAGAATCCCAATATTAAGTGGCAAAACGCCTTTTAAATTAACATTAAAAACTTCAGCATGTGTATTCAGTTTGTAATTACATTTTTTAATAAAAGTTGAATAAAATAGTTAAGATTTTATTTTAAAACCAGTGTAAAAGGAATGCTGACGTCTAACTAGCATATGATTTTATTCAGATCAAGTTAAATCGTCATCACAAATTCAACAAAAGCTGGTTTGTCCAATGGTGCTGCGATCTAGAGGAATAATATGGACTGAAATATATCGCTTAATTAAATTTAATTAAGGAATTAATATTTGAAAAAGCTGTATTAACATTAAATGCCATCCACTACAAGTTTAAAAAAGAATGCATTTAAACTTGAGTGCATGAATAAAAAGTATTTTTTTAACGATTGAAAACTTGAACAAGATATACAAATAAATATATATAGTAGAGTGTGAACTAATAGTAGGAATTGAAAAAGAGAAGAATTTTAATGTATATTTGTGTAAAAACCAAGAAATTGTTGAAGCATTACATTGACATAAACCACATATGAACGGAACAGCACAAATGATCATCCACATTCTACAGTAAAGCATCACTAGTACTTTATCCCAAAAATCGGGATTGGTAAAAAACATTGACTTCTCTGGATTCCAAAAAATGAAGACAACATTCTCTCTTTCCTTGAGATTTGTTTGCACTACTCTCGGAAGAGTGATTTCATTTCCGGAGTAACACAAAATTCGAAAATGAGTTTCGTGCTTTGCAAGAAATATTTCCTACGAAATTTCATTTGTAGAAATTTTAGATGCAGCTACAGTTATTTAGGAAAATAGGTATTGTAAATTTATGATAGTTTTTTTTTTGGAGATCTTATAAAAGTTTAGTTTTAATTTAAAGTACAGGTAGGTTACAAAAGTTTTTGGACGAACTATAGAAAGAGTTGAAATCAGTGCTTCTCAAACTTCTAATATTCGTGATCCAATTTTCCCAGTCTTAATTTTCTCATCACCCTCCTCTCTTCATCATATAATAACAATGTATTTAATGCGATAATAATGTAGTTTGACCCCATGCTCCCCAAAAAGCTTTAATTATAACCAAAAAGTTATCAAAGGGAAAAGTACAATTTTTTTATATGACAAGCTCGGGGCCCGTAATTTTTTTAAACTTGTTTTTTATTTAGTATATTGATAAGTTAATTATGAAATAAACTGTGCAGTACGGATACAATTATAAGTACATTATATCAGTATGAATGTGCTATTTATTTATTATCATGTCAGAATGCATTTTATTTACTTCCTTTCAGTAAATTGATCATTATTTTAAGTGTTTTATTTTCGACTTTTCGATATGCTCGCCCCCCTCCCGTAGGGGTTTTCCGCCCCTTAGGGGCACCCCCGTTTGAGAAACTCTGGTTTAAATTATTTCAGTGAATGAATACTTTTAGCAATATATTACCCTCAAAAATTTCCTAAATTCTCCACCACGCCAACGTGAGGACTTTGAGTCATGACAGATTATGGTGCATAAGCCCCTCTACATGGCGGATATTCAATGGCACTAGGGATCCAGTATATGACGTCAGATCGCAAGTCCATGATAAATGACCACTAGTCTATCGATGCATTTTTTTACATTACAAAAGTCAAGTGGAGGTGGAGGGGAGGTCAAGTAGAATCCTAAATTTTTTTGACATATTTATGGATATTTTGATCTTTTATTTATAATATTTGATTTTGAGAAAAAAATAATAAAATAATTTTATTTATTAAAAAACGATAGAAAAGTATGTGATATTAAACGCATAAAAATAATAGTAGTAATAATAATAATAGAACTTAAGGCATTTGAGTCGAAAGTGCCGTAAAAATTTCAAACAGTTAAAGCATGTCACAGTCAATGTAATATACAGTTAATGTAATATAGGAATGTAAAATTTATGAAAACGATATTGAAAGAAAATGATAAAAGTTCATTGAAAGTGTAAGAACGCCTGTCAGCCTTCTATAATGGAATTTATAAATTTAATGGGAGATCAATAAATTTAGCTGATAAAGGCGTAAATTTTACTTTAATGACAGTTTTATTACATAAAATAGGGAATGAAAAAGTCAATAAGTTCTCCAGGCATTTTAAAATTATTAAATCAGGAGTAAATATACAAAGTAGAAAACCCTTAAAATTGAAAAAATTAAAACTCTCGAAAATTTAAAATTAGATTCTTCACTTAATATATGCGAAAGTATCATTCAATTTTCTTAAAATTAATTTTACTTTACCAGAAATAGGAGACACGATTTATAAATTCAAATATTTCTTTCACTTTTTGTAAGCTATTATCAAAAGATTCAAAGGAAATTTTTTTGTAACAAAAGTATATATATATATATATTCTAAGAAAATTTAAAGCTCAATTTACATTTTATATCTTTATATATAAAAGTTACGTGCCACAATGTTTGTCCGTGATGGACTCGGAAACTATTCAACCGATTCTGACATAATTTTGCATATTGTGTGTCACTTCGTCCAACTTAAAATATAGGATAATGTTTATCTCAATTTTAGACGTCATTACTTTTTTATTGCCGGAAATGCGTAGAATCCGGGAAACGGGAAAATTCGCAAAATGTCAGAATGCGTGTGTGCCTGCGGAAGCGAATTTTGAGGACCAAGGTGCATATAAAGTCAGTGCCTGATGTATTTCGGGAAGTGAATCTGAATTTCGAATTGAATCCCCAAAATACCCATAACTTTGCCGGACAATGCCAGATGACCGTATTTTAGACACTTCCTGGTAGGGTTTTACCTTAAAGGCTATAATGAAAACTTGGTTCCTTGCGTATTTGGAAACGGGCAATCTAAATCTGATATCCGATATACGAAATTATCGCAACTTTGCCGGATAATACCGGACGACCGTTTTTAGACAAACCCTGGCAGGGTCTTACCGTAAAAGCCTTGAAGCTCGAAAACTTGATCCCTGGCGTAATTTGAGACGGGAAATCTGAAACTCATATCTGATAAGAGAAATTGTCACAACTTTACCGGATAGTGACGGATGACAATATTTTAGAAACACCCTGGCAGAGGTTTACCTTAAAGGTCTTGGAGCGCGAAAACTTGATGCCTGGCACATTTTGAGACGGTCAACCTCAAACTGATGTTTGATAAGAGAAATTGTCCCAACTTTGCCGGATAATGCCGGATGACATTATCTAAGAAACACCTTGGTAGAGGCTTACCGTAAAAGCCTTCGAGCACGAAAACTTGATCCCTGAAATATTTTGAGACGGGCTATCTGAATATGGTATCCGATATGAGAAATTGTCACAAATTTGCCGGATAATTCTGGACGACTGTCTATTTTGCGGACTGGAAATTTGGATATCCGATATTGGAAATTTCCATAACTTTGCCGGATAATGCTGGATGATCCTAATGTCCCTTTCCAGCGACCGAACTTGCAGACTCAGGGGAGCCAAAAGTAGTCCACGGTTTCGTCTAGAGGTAGGAAACGAGAATCTGAAATCAGATTTCAAAAACTCTCATAAATTTGCAGGATATTGCCGAAATTAGGTGAAATGGCTTCGCGTTTGAGTTCCACTTGTGAGTTTTCACTCCCTCCAGCGGCACGGGACTGAGTTAGGGCACCAAAATTCAGTTCCGTGTATATTTCGGAGCGGAGAATGAGAATCTTAAATCAGATCTTAGATGTTCCGGTAAATTTATCAAATAATGCCGGACGACGTAATATGAGCTGACAGCGGTGTCAGTCTAACTTGCAAACGGGCCCCTGACGTGTTTTGAGACGGCCGATCGGAATATTTAATCCAATTAGAGATATTCCCGTGTTGATATTCCGTAGAGATATTCCGTTGTCAGATGACAGTATTTTAAACGAACCATGGCAGGGGATTACCTTAAAACTCTTGGAGTGTGCAAAGTGCGCTCCTGGTGTTTTAAGGGTAGAACGAAGTCACAAATTGGACTAGAAACTCCAGTAACTTTGTCGGATAATAGCATTGCCAAAACCCTTTCAGGGGAAAAACTTTACAAAACAGGGGAGCCAAGGGGCACAAGGTGCATCTTGGGATGATGGGGCAGGGAATCTGTATTCTAGGATTTCGAGAAACTCTCTTATTTTCTATATATTGTCAGAATGTGGTCAAAATCGCTTTGCGGAGTCCGAGGTCCACGCGTTAGTATTTTATTCCTATAGCTTCTACAAGCAAGGGCATAGCCTTATGAAAATAAAACCAACAGAAAATTTCATTGTTAATTGCATCTTCAGGCATTGCTGTTACTTTGTTAAATGGTGGACAAATACGCATTTCAAGCATTCCAGCTGGCGTGAACATTCGTTGGGAAACCACATTAAGCCCAAGATTAAAAAAAAGAGCGGAATGGCTAAGGTATTGCAAAGGAGTTCAATCATAATCTTCAGTGAGTGTACTTTGGCCCATAAACACTCACTCGAAGCTTTACATAGAACTTTATAAGATTTAAACGGCAACGAGAAAATATTTGCTGGTGCTGTCCTATTACTGTCCGGTGATTTCCGACAAACTTTGCAAGTTAGTCCTCGCTGTACTTTTGCTCACAAGATTAACGTAAGTTTATAACAATCCTTTTTATGGCGAAACGTTGAAACACTTCGATTGACCATGAATATGTGAATTCAATTGCGAGGTGATCAATCAGCACAAATATTTTCTAACCAACTGTTGTGCTATAAAACAGTAAAATAGGGCAAATAAAAATACAGATTGCATCTAGTACTTGGTGTTCCTGTACTGTTGTTCAGACAGAAACTTGATTGAGGTGTCTTTCGGATACATACTGTATAAGTATCAGATAATGACTTGGTTCTGTGTGTCCTGTTACTTGGGCAGAAAAAAAATGTTGATGTTGGCGAAATAAACTTCCAGATGCAGAGATTCTGCCAGGTGATCTAATGTCTTTAAAATCAATCGACATCGTTGATGAAAAACAGAAACACAAAGTTTTCAACTCCTATATATATTAGGTTATTGATGGTTCTTCTAGTTTATCCCCGTAGCTTACTTACACCTAAATTATGCAATGGCACACATTTGGGAATCAAAAGAATTACCGGGAATCTCTTCTTGAAGAACAATTTGAATGTAAAGTTAAATGGAGAAATCGTCCCATAGTCACGTGTTCCACTAACAACGTCCGAATCTCCAAAACCATTCAAAAGGCTTCAATTCCCAATTCGTTTGGATTTCGCAATGACCATAGCTAAATCTTAAAGCCAAACAATGTTCATTTGGGGCTTGGACATAGAAAGTCCATGTATCTTGCATGATCAACTACATATATGTTGCATGCTTACGTGTGGGGAAACCAACAAATTGATTTGCGTAAGCAAAGTCAAGTAACAAAAAAATGTTTTGCTCCGATTATGATAAGTTATATTAAAATTATTTATTGTTATAATTATGAATGATAAAAATAATATTATAAATTGCTAAAATTCAACGCTGTTAGACTCATTTATAAAATTAAATCTTCATATGTTGATACTAAAAACTTCGTAAATAATCCAGCCATTATACTACACTCAAATAAGAGATGAATAAAATGCAAAACTAAAAAAAAGTATGTTGTTTAGCTGGCAAATTTAACTCACCTTTAAAATTGCTTAGCGTAAAATAAATTTGACTGCATTGAATAAATGAGAATAAAATAAATCAACGTATCAAAACAAAGCCACAGCTACGCTTGTCCGGGACAGCTAGTATGTAATAAAACTTCCCTAAGTAGTTATCTAACCGAATTGATTACGGATGCACTATAAAGTTATAAATCTAACATTTAGCTAAGACCATTAAATTGCTCAGCAGAGTTATGCATTAGAAAACTCTAAGAGAACACACACACACACACACACACACACACACACACACACACACACACACACACACACACACACACACACACACACACACACACACACACACACACACACACACACACACACACACACACACACACACACACACACACACACACACACACACACACACACACACACAAAATCACACACACACACACACCACACTCCTAACCATATGGGAGAACGTCACACAGATCTGTGGTTTACTTCAATGCTTACGCAATATTATAAGCAACATCTCAGGAATAGATTTTGTAACAGTTCCTGCTTCAATTAAATGCCATAAATTAATAGCGGACCTGCTTGAAAGAGACTTGACGTTTCAAATCCCTTTGTATTACTAACAGCTCATGCAACTGGATCTTGTATTTCAAATAATTCACGTTCAATTATATTCAATTGATTCACGTTCTGATTCACTTACTGAATCAATTTGTACACAAAAACCAAGAAGCGTAACTGTATAAAGTAATCAAATAAGTATATGCACCACTGTAGGCTATTAGATTTGAGACATTGTCATCAAAAATTCCAAAAGAAATGTTTCTTTTTTAAAAATGCAGGCAGACGTGGTGACTACCTGGAAGGAACATATTCCTATTCAATGACAATAAAACCTAATAGAGTCTGCTAAATTCTGAACGAGCATTACCTTCGGCAGGCACAATTTGTAACAAAAATAAGAAGCCGATTGAACGAAAAAACGCTGAACAAACTTTGTTTTTCAAAAGCTTATTTATACAGAAGCACAAGGAACGAAGAAATGTTTCTTAAAATTTCATTATTTACTATTTTTATTTGTTTTTTTTATGATGAATTAAGTTTTGACTTGATGTGTTTCAATAGAAAAAGAAAAGTAAACTAATTTTTAAATATATTTTCAGTTTTATTATGCAATTTCAACAAGGCTAATGTGTGCGTATTTTTAATATAGTCCAATCCTAATCCCGGGACCAATCCCGGTATTTGAATAATGTAATCCTGAAATCCCGGGAATGAAAATATAACATGTGATTGTAAATTATATACCAGAAAAGTAATAAATTATTCGAATAGTTAATAATTAGAATTTATTGTTTTCTGTAAATTAACAAAAGTAAATACTTTATTCTAAGGTATTCTATTCATTTCGGGCATTGTTTGAAAAATGTTTTCATTGTCCATACAATAAAAAATGATACAAACACATTTATCTTTAAATTGCAAAATGCAGCAAATATATAAGAATTTGATTCTTTCATTTATTCTAGGAATATCATTTTTTTTGTGATCTCTTCTGTATGATATTTTGTGTTCTTTAAGCATCATTGTTTTTCTTATGGATTTTTAAGAATATTGTAGAATGCATTTCTGATATCGTTCTTTGAAATTGCGTTGCTGCGAATTACAAAACCAAGGCCTTCATGCGGAACATAAAATCGGTAAAAAATTGAAATAACTAAAGGAACAAGCAAAGTAAATCGAGTTGAGCTATTTTCAGAAGTCATTTATTTTTTATTTTTGTCTGAAATATTCAATCGAAGTGGAAACAGTTCGGCTTATTGCGTTCAATTTATAGTCCATTTTAAGAAAGATTGCTGGAATTACTTCAATATATATATTTTTATTCGATTTTGATAATTTAATATAACTTTAAGCTTTTTTTTTCTTCTAAATTTTATTTAGTTTCTTGTTACCGCCTAGAAAAGTTTTTGATATTATTCGGCATATAGTTCAGTAGTTCCAATGCAGAAATGGATACATACTCTTTTAAAAATACAGAAAAGTAACGTATATTTCGTCACAAGTCTTTCGTATGAAATTCAATGCAGGAACTAGGTTATATTGATTCCAAAGAAATGTTTGAGTCAATGTATTTTTATTTTTTAAATCGAAAGGAAAAAAAATGAAAATGGTAATATTTGACGGAAATTTTTTGGATAAAGAAAACGGAAATACAAAGAGAAATATTGCTATGTAGATCGGAGTTCAAGGATTTTATGCAATCAGTCTCAAAGAGCAAGACAGTTCTTAAGGAGAGATGGAAATTTATTGTCGAAAAACAATTCTTGAAATACAGAATACAGTATTCATATTCGCTGAGTAAATCTCAGAAGGCCTCACACCTTCTTTGGCCAGACACAACTATTAATGTCTAAAATACAAGTATGTAAAAGGTTATTTACTAGCACTCGCACGTCCTACACAGCAGCTAATCGCTGGTTGACTTTCCATAGGTCAGATCAATGCTACTCTTCAACGGTCCAAGCAAGACTAACTCAGTTTCGGCGAGTGACTCCTTATTTATTGGTCTCACGGATCTTTCGAGAAAAATCTGCTTGCTTCATAAATTGTGATATTAGTGGGTTTCTCTACTATTTTCCAAAAGAATCCATACTGTCATGAGCTCACCAACATTTCGCCAAGTTTCTATTGAATCACCATTATAATGTAAGGAATGGTGTTGCTTGTAATATTACAATGTAAACATAAAAAAAATACAACATATAGTAATATAAACGTATTACACATCCAGATGTAACTTATCTATACTATTTTAAGTTTTCTTTACACAAAATTTGTAACAATATGTTTGTGTGTTGTGGAGGTAAAAAACTGAATTTAGAACATATGGATTTCTGGTAATGTTTGATGCTGAAATGTAAAGTGACTTAACAAGAACAATAGTATATATTTATATAGGTGGCCGCGGGTATCCTAATAGTTGTGGTCAAGAATTACATGGCTGGAATGTCATCAGTTCCGTCTTAGTGACACAGATGACCCTACGTCTAGAGAGGCTAATTGTCGTCAATACTCTCCTGTTGGCATGGAGTGGAATTTTGAAAAATTAAACTCTATTTTAGTGTCATTCTCCACACTTGACCATAGCTCAAAATTACGAGGTCTGTCGCCAATATCCTCTTGTTATTTAACAGTGTGATGTTACATCACACTCACTCATATAGATTTATATAAAATCTAGATGTGAAAAATGAAGATGTTTTGTAGCAAGATGTTTATTCAAAAATTACATTATCTTTAACAAAACAAATTGATTGTTTATATTCGCAGTAATGTGAGGAAATTCTAGACACACACCATATGGACTAATTTGGAAACATGTTGGTAACATTTAGCGTTTTATTACATCGAATATTTCTTCCGTTAAAATGCTGACAATTTATAGGATTTTATAAATATAAAGCTTTATTTTGAAACTATAATATCGTCTACACAATAAAGAAAAAGCTATCTATAAATAAATTTCCAATTTCGCCAAGGGGCACCCCGTTCTTAGCCTTAACAAATAATTCTTCATGCTCAAATATTTTAATTTGTATTGAAAATTTTGT
Organism: Trichonephila inaurata madagascariensis; assembly: GCA_019973955.1. Taxonomy (NCBI): domain Eukaryota; kingdom Metazoa; phylum Arthropoda; class Arachnida; order Araneae; family Nephilidae; genus Trichonephila; species Trichonephila inaurata. The sequence goes on from BMAV01001075.1 coordinate 15,344, forward strand.
GGATCATAGCTGCAAGAATCTGAATCAAGATTCCTTTTAATTTTCATAGAATTGTTACACAAATCCTTAAAACGGGTACCAGAATAAATGTCTTATTTTTAAAAATTACACATAATTTTTTTTCTACTTATTTTTTTAAAAAAAATCCTTATTATTATGTACTTGAAGTTATTTTAGTTTAATTATTTTATTTTTATATTAGGAAAGACAATTTACAGAAATAATGTTTTGCATCATTTCCTTATATTCTCGTTTTCTAAGTATCGCTTTCGTAAAATATTCTTAATTTACAAGCTTACTTTAATCCCGAAAAGAATACGCAAAGTTGTGCAAACAGCTCACTTTTATTTTTCTGTAATAAACTGATGACGACAATAGTTAGCTTTTTTGGAGTTAAATAAAGGTGAGCATTAAAATGAGATCAAACTAACCATTTTTTAAACTGATTCGATATCGGAATGCAACGGACATTTCCACCAAATTGTTGTAAAAATTAGCCAAGTTGATGAAATAACATTATCTCGAGAGATAATATTAGACATAAACATCCACTTTTACAATGTAGAAGATCTGGCAAGAGTTTTCATCCGTGCCCATGGCACAATCTAATTCATCATGGACAAAACATCTCCAATATCATATTAGATCGCCAACGATTTATTTGGCGCTATTTCTGAATCACGCATCGCGCCAAAAATAAGTAGCGTACCAATATCCAATTAGTACCTCTTTTTTATGAATATGTAATGATAAAATATTCTAAATTGAGCTGTATTATAAATATAATTAAGAGCATTTCAAACTTTAATTCATAAAAATATCACTTATTATCTACGTCTTATTAAGGTGTCTTTTGGTTTATATATATATGTAATAATTCCTTTTAATTTCATCCTGAATAACATTTCAATTAGTAATGTTCCTGGTCTTCCATGTTCGAGCGTAAATATTTATTGGTTACCGCCTGATGGGATTGAAACATAATCGTGTCTCTTACAAATTAACCGACCTGCATTTTTTAAAATATCAGAACCTATCGAACGATATCTTTCCAACAATCATAGCCTCCGTCCACAGAAGTCACGAAGATCTAAGATTTCCTGTTGCCACTTCATGTAAATAGCCAGGACTCTGAAAATTTTCTCTCTTCGTTTTCAATATGTAAAACGTCGCTGCTGCTTACTGAAACAGCTATGTGTGTGTATTTACAGTTAATCGCGTTGGAATGTCTTAGTTGGACAATAAATTGGAATAAGAAATTATGCCTCCTCTTTTCAGCAGCTTGAAATCGAACACCTCAACATGGAACAAATAAATAAGTTAAATGTCTACACACTCGATATGATTTTACGCACGCATAAACACACACACACACACACACACACACACACACACACACACACACACACACACACACACACACACACACACACACACACACACACACACACACACACACACACACACACACACACACACACACACACACACACACACACACACACACACACACACACACACACACACACACACACACACACACATGATTCTTAGAAATCACAATTCTAAAAAATTGATGCAGAAGATTGGATTCTGAAAAATGGCTTATTTTATTTTCTCTGAAATTTCGAATTGAGCCAATATAAATAATGCTAAGCGTCATCATTATTTACAGCTTGATAAGTTTAAGAGTTGACAATCTGTTCTTTTTTGGTACTAATATTGATGAATGAGATTTCTTTTGGATTGTTGAAAAGAAAACCTTCCTAATTTTGGAGAATTGAGATTTATGGATGTGAAGTTTCAAAAGCCATTTATAAAGATAAAGTATTTTTGGTGCACAAATTTCTTCTGGTGCATACTGTTTATTTAGCATTATATATTTGAAGAAAAAAATTATATTATTTGTGAATTTTTATACAGATTATCGATCAATGAATTTGAAAAAAAAAGATAAAAATAATAATTCAATGGACCTTATAAAGTTCTTTTTAAAATATGTTTGAAGAATTTTTTCAAGTATTGAGTGAATTATTTATATGTTCTACATTGAAATTTTTTTGTTATCAAAGTAAACATTTTAATTAGTATTTAAAGTTGTCTTTATGTTATGTTGAAGATTCGAAACAATTTTTAAACTCAATAACATTGTCAACTAATATTGTCATGACTTTCGATGTCTTATAACCTTCAATACCTTATATATCTTATCCTCATTATTGTAAGTCTGTACATATGTAATTATGTTACTCATTTTTGTTACAGTAAACCTATTTCTTATAGTTTTAGATACGTTACTCGTTTCATCTTCAAAATTATCATGGAAAATGAGATAAACGTTATGGATTACAATGAAAAGTAATGCATTTATGAAATATTTCAAAATTTTAAAAGGACACAGTACGATTCGATAGATATGACAATAGAAAAATCATATAAATTTTTTTAAACTTAAGTCATTTTTTTATATATTTTCTATTATTTCACAAAATTTTAAAAGCTTTAAATTAAAAAAATACTGTTATGATAACTTTTATGTTCCTTTCGTTCCTATCCAGATAGAAAATATAAAATTTGATTTGATTCATCTCAGAAAAAAGAATATCTAGTTTTCTTCATTTAAAATGCTAAGTATTTTTATATCTATTGAAACAAATAGTATATTTTTTCAAGCCATTGCTATTGATACATATAATAAAAATTTGGTAAGTATTTTTTCATCAAAACAATACATAATTAAAATTGAAAATTTCTGAATTTAGAATTAAAAGACTTTAAAAGAAAATTTAATTATATAAAAAATCCATACAAAATAAGTACTGAGCGATTATAATTTTGAATAATTTTGCGAAATAAAAAACGTCACCAATTCAGAAAACGTTGCCAAACGTAGCCATCATTACTTCTGGGCTCGAACATAGATGGAAACGTTTTTCAACTATTGGCGGTTTACCGGGGAATTTTGCGATGTATTTTAATTTGACGAAATTGGCCGAAGGTATAACTTGTAAGTACCAAAAATTACTTAATGAACTTAAATAATATCATCGCAAAAACATACCAACTTTTGTTGTTCATATACTAACATTCTTGTTAATCGAATTTAATGTATGTACGTCAATTATTGTAGAAGGTGCATTTGAAAAAATACGTGCATAAATTCAAAAATTATAATTTGATTTGTGCAATTTTGAGCGGGCAATCTATTTTACATATTACATACCAGTATACAGACGATACAAGTAAAAAACGCAGGTAAAAACTATTCTAAATCAAATACTTTTTTATTGAAATCGTACCATCTTTTTAAAGAATTTAACTTTATAACCTTATGTATTACAATATTTCTGGAAGTTATACAATCGCAATAACATCAACTCGTAATAAAATATAACATAATTCGATTTCTTCCAATCAACAAAGGAGGCACAGAAAAAAAAACTTTGCAGGAAAAGCAGAAATTTCTAAGAATTTATTTTGACGAAGAGCACATAGTCAAGCGAAATCGAACCACGAATATCGGAAATGAGCATTATCAACACCTATAAATTCTGGGCACAATGACTTTTTCATTCCTAAAGAAATTCGGAAGGTAGTATTGCAACATCTGAGTCTTTATTACATGGTTTGAGGAGATGCATTCTATTGCCTTGAGGTATATTTACTCAGCTCTCAGAAAGAGTGAACTCATTTCCGGTGCCCACCTAAAATCGAAAATAAGCTTCGCGCCTTGTAAAAAGGAGTTTCGCAAAAATTTCGTGGAAAGGAATGCACACAGATGCTGTTATTCTTATCCCCAAAACTCAGCTTAAAAAGTTAAAAAAAAAGGATCTTGATTTTCTAATGATTTGGGAAAACGCACACGCACGCACGCACACACACACACACACACACACACACACACACACACACACACACACACACACACACACACACACACACACACACACACACACACACACACACACACACACACACACACACACACACACACACACACACACACACACACACACACACACACACACACACACACACACACACACACAGAGAGAGAGAGAGAGAAATTGAGAGACAGATAATGTAAGAAGAAAGAAAAAGGGAGAGAAGAAAATGAGATAGTGTGAGAGGCGGAAAAGAGAAAAAATATTGGGAGAGAGAAATGAAGAGAATGTGTGAGAGAACGGAAGGGAGAGAGGAATAAATCGAAAAAGAACGGAAAAAATGAGAAAGGACAGAAAAAAAAGATATTGCGTGAGAGAAAAATAGAGAAAAAAACGAAGAGGATGATAGAGAGAGAGAAAGAGAGAATGAGGATAGAGGGAAAGAGAGAGAAAGAGAGAGAGAGGATAGAGGGAAAGAGAGAGAAAGAGAGATAGAGGAAGAGATTGAAAGAAAGATAAAGATAGTGAAAGAAAGAGATAAAGAGTGAAATAGAGAAAAATAGTGAAAGAAAAGATAGATAGTGAAAGAAAGAGTGAAAAAGAAAATAGAGATATAGAGAGAAAGAGAGAGAGAGAGAGAGAGAGAGTGTTTGCGTGTGAGAGAGAATAAGAGATAGTGATTGGAAGAGAGATTGAGGTAGAGGAAGATAGTAGATTATTTATTTTATAACTACATTAACCACATAAACATTAAATGTAAGTTCATAATTTGTAAAAAAAGTAGTAAAGTAAATTTTGAGTAGTTTAAGTAAATTTTGAGTCTTTAAACAATATATGTATTGATACTCTCTCATTTTATAATGCTATTTCTTACATTTAAGTTTTTTTTAAAAGTGTAGTTATTAATAAAAGGAATCAAATTATGTTATATATTGCACGCTTAGTGTGGATATTTGAACTCAATTGGTGATTTCTAAATTTCTTTCATGACATTTCTGAAACTTCTGGATTGAATTTTGACAGTAATGTCAGCTATTTAAAATCCGACAAATATTTTCATTATTGTTTCTCATGACCTTTTTCGAATTTCTATAGCTTAAAAATATATATGAATTTCTTTTTATATAATTGAATATATATTTCAAAACATGACATCTAATACATGCACTAATATTTTTACCACTATAATTGCACAATACAGGACTTAAATTGAAATTCCAAATAATAACTTGTTTTATAGCAAAACTGTTATTAAATTTTTTGTGGACTACTTGAATTATGAAATCGAAGTATTCTTAAATTGTTCAGTTCAGAAATACATGTAATATTAAAAGCTAGATGAAAAAAAAAAATAATTCTGTCAAAATTATTACCGTGCTGAGCAAAAACTAAATACAAGGTTGAGAAATTTCTTTTCAGCGGAGAGAGTAATCAGGACAGACAGAAAGACCAATTAGAACATGTACTAGGTTCAGATATAATAGAGCATGCGTATATATGCGTCGTGATATACTAGGTGATTGTCGGAAAGATATAAAGGCTGACGATATACGTTCTTCATTTGTGTGAAAACTATTGAACGCAGTATATATATCCAGTGAAAATCGCTTAGCATGAAACTAGACTGAGAATTTTTTTCATGTTAAAAGAATTTTATGTTAAGGGATATTGCAATATATATAAACGAAAATAAGTTTATTAGAGTTTATTTTATATCATAGATATGTATATATGCATAATGAAACTAAAACATTCACAAGAGCTTAAAGAAACTTAATGTGGCAGTAGTTGCCGAGTGGTCAAGGAATCGGATCGTGGCTGACCTTGTCACGAGTTCGAGCCCAGTACCCCTAAAGACCCGCCGTGTAGGGGAACGATGCACATTAAATCTGTCCCATTAGTGTGGTAGTTAGGAGAGGGGGTGCCAGCTCGGGTGCTGTCCACGTCAATTGACCGTGGCTCAAAAGTAAGTGGTCCGTCGCCAAAAAAAAAGCCATTGTGTAACTAAACAGTGAGACGTTAATATTCAATCAATCAATCAAACAATCAATCGAATATAATTTACAATTTTCGTGACTATTTTTTTAAAAAAATCTGATATTTAAAAATTTCATTTACTCACAAAAGAAACTTAATACAAAATTTTAAAGATTTTTGAAAAACAAAACATTAATTGGATTTTTCGAAAATAACCTGATATTTTTCTTTGTATTGTCTTTTTTAGCATCAAATAGTAAACAAATTGTTTGATGTCGTCCATTTTGTGTTATTCATTTCAACCTTGGAATGTGTGTCTAAGTAAATGCATGCATTTTTCATAATGTTCCTCATTTCGGATGACGTGGAAACAGGAACTACATTATTCATTTTTGTCATCGAAATCTGCATCAGTGATAAATTTTGAGCTTTGAACAAACTGTCTGCCATAATTGTGGCTGTACGCACATTGTTATCATTTACTGCAACGGATTCTTCCGTTGATACAGTTGAACAGTCCTTTACTGATGGTGTTTTCTGTATTTTGTTTATTCCCAGAAGGGAAATCTTTTTGTCTTAAGCGTTTTCGCGTTAAACGTATTTCACTGTATATCGTTTGAAACACCCTCAAATTTCTACTTGGATGTGATATGTCCAACAGGCAGTAAGTCGAATATACAGTCGAATAATAGAGAAGATGAAAGTATGACTAAAATCATGATAAATAAAATAACAATACCGGTTGCGGATGTTTTTTGAATCTGTTAATTGAAATTAGTTTGTTTATCCCCTTCTTCTGTTATATTGTTCACCAAATTTTTCTTGTATTTTACTGCAATAACGAAATTCCAGAACCATTTAAACCAGTGGTCTTCAAACTGTGTTTCATTGAACCCAGGGGTTCCACTCGCCATGGTTCCCCAAGTGACAATGAAAAAATCGAACAGAAACTTATAAATGTTTATACAAAATTTATTCATGTTCTCTATGAAGTTTGTATACTCACAAGAATTTAAAAATCATCCCTGTCATTAAGAAGCTGAAAATTTTCTTTATACATAATAACCTTTTTTGTATTTTTTTTTTAAAACTTTATTATAATATAACAAAAGAACATAGAACATTTTTTTCTTTATATATATACTACATACTAGATTGTGAATATTTTATTGGGCCCCAGGAGATAATTTTATACTCGCTATTACAATACTTCGAAAAACTAAATAGTCTTCTAAAGGAAAATGCATTCTTTTTACATTTGTGGAAAAAATACCTTCAATAAATGAAAGGGAACAATTATCGATATTTCAACAGATTCGATGTTAAAAATCTAAATTTAAGTAAGAACAGCTCTTAACTTTTATATTGCAAATTCACGCAAAAGTACACAGTATTTCTCACACAGCTATAAACATTTTAATACTATTTAGGACTATGTGCACCAGTGAAAAGTATTTATCAATGTGAGTGGCTACAAAAACAAAGCACAGAAAACAATTAAACTCACAATATATAATACGTAGGCTTTTCAATAAGTAATAAGACTAATTTTACTGCCGCGAAACCACTCATCGGAATGTTAATTTATGTAGCATAAGAAGAGTTTTTTGTTTGCATTAACAAAAGCTACCGATAGATGGTGTGTACAGACTCATGTTCTTGATATCCCGGGTCGAACGAAGCGGTTTGCGGGCGCCTAGAGGCCCCGGCCCGTTGTCGAAAAAGTAAAAATATGCAAAAACCAGCATCGGAGACCTTTGATATGATACGATATGATTAAAGAGTGGAACAAGAAGGCGACAATATCTTAAAACGCTTCATCACAGCAGACGAAGCTTGGTTTTATCAGTATGATCCAACCATATATCAGCAAAGCAGTGAATGGAAACATCCATCTTTACCTACTCCCAAGAAAACAAAAACTGTGAAATCGGCTGGTTAAGTTTTGGCCATAATTTTTTTTGATTATGAAGGAATTGTGTATTCACATGCTGTCGAACCCGGTTCTACCGTAAACGGCTCGTACTACGCGAATGTCCTGCGAACAATGGTACAGCACGTTAGAAGGAAACGTCCATTACTCCGAAATGGCTTCCTATTGCACCATGACAATGCCCGACCACAAATTGCTCGTTGCGCACTGGATGTTTCCCAGCAGAACAATGTAGAGATTTTACCACAACCTCCATACAGTCCTGATCTTACTCCATGCTATTTATGGCTTCCTCAACTTAAGAAACCATTACGAGTTAAACGTTTTTCAAATAACAAAGGATGTGTAAAGGCTACGAAGGCAGTTTTGAAAAACCCTCACAAAATGGACTTTTACATGTTTTTAAGAACAGGACAGAATGCTGGGATAAATGCAACACGTGCTTCGGAAGTTATTGCAACCATACAAATGATGGCAATTAAAAAGAATTTGTTTGTTTTTTGTTTTTTTATAGTTTTAGTCTTATTTATTGAACAGCCCTTGTACAGTTCCAGTTAATCTCAATGAATCTAAGCTTCAACAGTTGGTGTGAAAAAATGCAAGTACATATCCTATTTACTAAATATAATGCATGGGTACCTGATACTTGGGTCCTAGATTGATGTTATTAAGGAGAGATGGGAACCTCTATACCGTGCAATGCTAAATTGACAGTATTCGATGCACCTTTTCTCCAAATCTGTTTAATGTACATGTTTGAAAATTTTCATACAATTCAAAAGTACACCTTTCTCTCTATACTGAAATGAGCGTTCAGCTAATTTTAAATTTTTTAATAACTTTAAAAATATTTTATAAAACATAGCGCAATTTGACCCTTTTTTCACCTAAAAAATTTGTAAAAAATAAATTTTTGAGATTTTTTTACAATATGCTCATATCAATATATATTACCCATCATTATAAATATGTCATACCCGCGAACATTATTTTCCCAGAAAAGGTACATCGAACATCAAAAATTTACATTTTGAGATAAATGAATATTTTAATGCATAATTATACTTTTTATTAAAACATTCTTTCCCATACTCCAAATAATCTGCATTTTTTTGAATTACATCATCCTCTCTCTTCCTTTTAAGTATTTTTTCTTTCCTAACTTCCTTTTGTTTTGTAAACATGATTATTTAGACTTAAACAGTCTCGGTTTGTCGAGGCGCTCCATTGCCTGTGTCGTTCAATCACCAGGCTCAGTATTGTATTTTCCCAAAATTTCCGGTATTGATACATTTCCCATATTAAATGATGAATTTGAATCATATGTACCCAATGATAGTACTTCTATTTGTACA
>BMAV01001076.1:0-16345 GCA_019973955.1 Trichonephila inaurata madagascariensis
TAAGACCCTTTGTTCAATGTATTCAAGGCACGATCGTTGCTACGTCGAGATGAAAATTCTGATTGATGACAACGATGATATTTCATGCACCATTGCCAACTGGTGAAAACATTATTCATCGTAATGGACATCCCAATGAATACATTTCATTTTAATTTTAATGAATGTGATTTTTGTCCACTTTTACTACTGTTAAATTCTTGGATAATGAAAAAAAATATTACTGGACTAATTCAAATTAACAAGTAATATAAAATCTTTTTAAGTCAATTCCTACTTCGTTATAAAAACGTACTTGCGCCATCTCTTGCAATCAGTTGCAACATCAACATAAAAAATGCAGAATAAATTTAAAATTAAAAAATAAATTTAATTAATATGAATTAACATTTGAAAACAAAATGTATTAACATCAAGTACCATCCACTACAAGTTTAAGAAAATGTATTTGGACTTGAATGGATGAATAGAAAGTATTTTATTAACGACTGAAAATTTGAACAAGATATATAAATAAATATATATAGGAGGGGACTAATAGTAGGAATTGTGTGTGAAAAATTCACTACTTATCTGCTTATTACCTGTCCAATTCGTTATTAACTAAAATTCAATATTACCTGGACAAAAAAATAAGTAAATTTCTATTTTTACAGATTGAAAATCATCTCTCTTTTATAGTTTGTCTTTCATTAATTTTCTTAAGAAACTAGTAAAAAAAGATGTTATAAAAACGTTTTATCCTATAAGGCTGTAATTAATTTGGATTTTTTTTTAAAAAACTACCCCGTATCTTAAGGGTTTTGAATAATGCTAAATGATTTTCATTTCTTATCGAGAATCTTAAAAATGATATATTTTTTAAGCAATCAAGACATTACACAGAGACACCGCTTTATTATAACCACCAAACAGTATTAGGCAAATGAGCTATTACTTCCCAATGTTACCATTAGAAGGCTTGGCTGGTATGAAAAAGTTAACGGAATTCCTGAAAGGATACCATTGGCGAATTGTTTTTGAGTACGCTACAAAAGATGATATTTGACGAACTTATATAAAACGTGTAGGATGACAGTATGAGCTCGTATGCTTATAACAAGTATTAGTGAAACTCTATCGTACGTTAGAAATGTTTACCAGCAGCCGTAGTGAGAGATTTGAATATCAGTTAAAAGACAGGGTATAAATGAGAAAATTATGGCCATCAATGAATGATGAACAATAATGAATGTAATATTATAAGTTCGAGTGGTGAACAGTCTTAAGATTATTAAAAGAAAACAGATTGGCAACAATACTTGAATTTATAGAGATCTCTATAGTAGATATCAATTTAGTCCAGTGTTAGCCGCACAAAGAACTGTGTAAGTTCTGGAACAGAAATATCAATGTGAACATTGCAGTGCTGCTTCAGCTTTATCCTGCTACTTCAGAGGTAATGCTGAGTTAAAGAAGTCCGAAGTTTGAGTAAGGTATCCGCCTACGTTCGGAACCGTGATTTTGCAAAATCGTATAAATGGATGATATTTAAGATATTTAGTGTCACTTAGATTAGAAAATGTATATAGAATTGTTTTACGAATATTATTACAATAAAAATTATTTATGTACAATATTTTGACAAAAAATGAACATAGAATGACCCATTTTCAAAATATTCTCCTTTTGTGAAAAATTCGATTATAATAATATTTTGCCAGTATATAGGTCAGACTACTCTACAGAGACGCAACTAGAATTTTTGAAATATATAAATTAGAAGTGGATTTATCCATATTTTACGACAACAGAGGGGAGCAATTTTAAGGGAAAAAAAAGCCGATAATTATTTCAATGGGTTATAACTCTGAAAATAATGTGAATTTTTTCAAAAAGAAAATTAGTTCAGACGCTGCGGAGAAGTCTTTACTTTATAGCAGTAAAATATTATTATTTTAGAAGCATTTTTTATAAAAGGAGAACATTTTGAAAAAAGGTTAGTCTAAGTTAATTTTTTGATAAAATGTTGTATTTAATTATATTGTTTTTTGCCAAAATGTCCTTAAAACAATTTTATACATATATTCTAATCTAAGTGACACTAAAGATCATGAAAAGTATCCATATAAGCGCTTTTTTAAAATCACGGTTCAGAAAGTAGTCGGATACCTTAATGTAACACTTAAATACGTCGAATTAAAAAAAAACTATAATATATTTCTTACCACTTTTTTAATAGGTCAGAAATTTCATTTGACAATTGATGCATTTATATCGACCAAAAAGTATAATTTTTGACGCCAAGAATATTATATAAGCGATTTTATTTTTTAACTTTTATATTTGCAACTGGAAACTTTATTTTGTACCAAGTTCGTATGGTATTTATTTAAAATCGTATTTATTTTTAAGAATATTTGTGTTGTAAAACTCTTTACTTATGTGTTTAATCAACTGACATTAGTTTGCTTATCGCTATATATTCTCATTTTGTTTTTCATGAAAAGATTACAAAATGTTTTAACACTTTAAACCATAAAAAAGTTTTCAGCTCATTTCAAAAATAACTTCAACTGCAAGGAACGCAATTAAACAATAATTCAAATAGAAGTGTCAACAAATATATCTAAAAACAGATGCCGAAATTGCTCCATTATCATTGGAGCGTTAATTCTTGAGATATGCTGTGATTATTCATACGATAATTAAACTCATCTGTTGGGGGCTGGATTTGGCATTCTGTGCATAATTACTTTCGCAATTCCTTCGCTATTTCTGTCTCTATCTTTTATTGAATGTTAAGCAGAAATTGTTCACAACTTTCTAAAGTATTTCACGTAATTCATTCCCATATGTTTACAGACAAATGCATTATCTGTATGCATTCATGCATAAAGAATATGAAAGAGTGTTTTAGTTCTAGTTTTATATATACATTTAAAAATGTATTAGAAATTTAAATAATTGATACCGTTATCAGAATTACATTAATAGGAAATAATTATAACTTATTTTAGTTTAAAAATTTAAATTTTCTTTCATATTGGATATTGTTCGCATTGTTTAAGGTGATTCTCAAAGCTCGTTGAACTGAAAATTTATGTGAGACAATTTTACAATAAATATGGATTTATTCTAAGGCAATGTCTCATACAAAATGATTTTTTAACCCTTTTTAATCATAACTATTCGTTATACGTTAAATATATATGTTTAACTATTGATTTAAAAAGGCTGACATTCAAACTGATATTTTAGAGAAGATTCCTTACGAAAAATGTCAAATTAATGAAAAAAAAAATTTCTATTGAAGAAATTTTCGTTTTCATTTTCTAAGATAAAAAAATTACAGAAGTTCCTTTATTAAAAATATTTTTTAATTTCTAAGTTTCATCGTAAAATTTAAGAAATTATTTTTATCCTGCATGTAAACAGGAGCGTTCATATATTTTTTGCACAAGATACATTTAAACTAACAATATGTGTAATGTGAAATAATACAAAACTATTCGTATATCTCTTGAAGATATCGGAGCTATATAGTAAAAAGTCTAAGACGAATACACCAAAAATTAACGCATGAAAAACTAAAGAAAAACTTCAAGTTCTACTGTCATATTTTTCAGGTGTTATACATGTAAACCCTTGGTCACCAGGCCTACATCAAGGTGATAGTCCAGTTAATAGCTTACTTCAGTCAACATGTTAGGATCAACATTGTTAACAACATATGTTGTCCTTTCCTTATCCGTGTTTTCTGAAATTGGTTTTTTACATAAATCCCTAGCGCAGTTCCACTTACGGCTGCGGTAGCCAGTGATAAAGGTATCGGGGGCCAAAAATTTCCCGGGGCCCAGTCCCCACAAAAGATCCGCCGTGTAGGGCGGTGATGCCACGTTAAATCTATCGGGGCTGAAATTTCCCCGCTGGGGGGTTTGTTGTGGTAGTTAGGGGGGGATGCCAGCTCGGGTGTCACCCACGTCACTTGAATGGTTCTCGTGTAGGGGGGAAAGTGCGGCGTTAATATTCTCCCTCGGGGAATTCCACTACAGTTGTCAACTTTCACAGCTTGGAAATGATCAAAAACTCCCTTTGACATCAGTGGTCATTACCTTCCTCCATTAGCTTTTGGGGTATACTAAAACACAATGGAACTCACTAAATGTTATTTCTTCTATTGTATTGTATGTTTTTTCTTTCCCCCTTATATTTCATATGTTTCCAAAAGAAAAAAAAAAAACATATTTCCAACAATAACATTAGAAATTTTTTTCCAGATCCGGGAAAGGGGATAAAAAGTAGTGACGACGTCAAAGGAAAAATTTTTCTTGAAAAAATTTTTACAGAAATTAAATATAGAATCTGGCTGATCCCAAATTTTAAACCAAAAAGATTATCTTTTTACAGATATTATTTTTTTTACCCGGGGTTCTGGGGGGGGTGGGGCATTTCAATAAAAAAGAAACCTCGGGAATTTGGGGGCCCTAAAAAGGGGGTGGGGCCCAGTATTTCATTTTTGGCAAAAAGCAGAATCACTCTCTAAATCAAAAGAAACTTGTTCTCTTTCAACATAATAAAAATATAAAGCTAATACTATATACCGGGTTCTTTTCATAAAAATTTGGGGGGACATATAACTGAACTCTGTTTCCCCAAACGGTTTGAAAGAAATTTTTCCCAAGTCAGTGCCGATTGGATCTAGTTTTAATTAATAAATAGGGTGTTCTCGGGGGACCCTGGGGCCCTTATGTAAAATGTTTTTGATCCATACTAAAATTCTCTTTCATGGATAGAATTGGGTGGAATGTAAATATAGAATTTTTTATTAAAAAAGGTTTTTTTTCGTGTGACCCTTCTAAAAAGGGTAACACTAGAAAAAAAAATTTCCCCCGTGGACATATAAAATTTCCCAAAGAACGCTGACACCTTTTTGGACTTGCTTTTTAATGGAAAAAACATTAATTTTCTTTGATAGTTGCGATTTTCTTGGATGAGTTTTTTCCGGGGTTTTTTTTAAAACGGATCCAAGAATTTTTAAACTTCCTCGCAGCCTAATGGTTAAAATAAAATCATGTAATTCCTTTTAAAATTGCTCTTCCTAAAAAATATCACGATAATTCCCCCTTTTTATTATCTTTAAAAATTTTCAAACGTTGTCGTTACTTCTTTTAGCTTTTTTTGCTGTTAAATTTCCCCCTATTAAGAAAACCAAAAGCTCTTCGGGCTTTTAATAGTATGTTTTTTTTTTGTTACTAATTCCCCCTTGCCCACGGTGTCAGATCGAGGCTCATGAATTTTATCGAGGCAAAAGGGGGGGTATTTTCGACTGTTGTTATCCGTAGCTTTAAGCATCTTCTGATGACAGTACGATTGGGGACTTTTCACCAATTTTTTGGAATGAATGGTGGGAAAATTAACGTCCCTGTTCGGGGGCCCCGAGGGCTTTTATTTACGGACCCAGGGGAATTTTTAACCATGGTCAAGTGACGCGGATGACACCTGAGGGTGGAACCCCTCCCTAACAACCACACAACACCAGTGGGGGGACATTTCAAACCCGACCCGATTTAACCTGCATCGCTGCCCCACCCCTGGGGATCTTGGGCGGGACTGGGCCTGTACCCCAAAACCCCACATGCCTTCTAATGGATTCGACTCAGGGTGCGTTGGGAATCACTAAAAAACTCACTCGGAAAAAAAATAAAGACCATTCTCGATTTCCCCCTACAAATTTTTGAGCATTTATGGAATTACCGGCTTATTTGGAAAAAATTTGGGTTCTCAAATTTCTTCCCATGCGGTTTCTGCGGGGAGAAATTCTTCAATCACCCAAATGGGTGCCCCAAAAAAAGGTTGGCCAAAAAATTGGGCTATTTCAGCAATTGGGGAAAGTTTCGGGAAATCACTTTCCCCTGTTCCCAAATGGCAGGAGGTTTAAACCCATTTTGGGAAAAAAGGACTGGGGCTTTTTTTAATTGCCCTTACAGCATCCTTATCATAGTGTAATAAAACTTCCCAAAATTTAAATTTATGATTTCGAAAAAAGGGAACCAATTTTTTTTTTCATGGGTTAATGTCCCCAAAGGGCTACCCCCGTTTAAATTCTGTTAAATTTTCCCATTTTTTTATCCTCAAATTCTGTAAGTTACATCAATTAAACACTTTTCAAACATGCTTTTTTGTTAGGAATATGATTTAAAAAAAGAAACATATTTTTTTGGGTTTTTTAAGGGTTTAAAAATTTTTAAAGAAAAACTCCTTACAATGAATATACCCTTTGTTCTAAATTTCCCGACAAATTAGCAATATATAAACAGTCCCGGGGTAAGGTTTTAGGGGAAAAAGTTATGAACAAACAAACCACATGTTCTTGTTTACAGGCGGATGGTGAATGGATTTGGGGAAAAGGCTCCCAACCCCATCGTAAAATGGGAAACATTTTCCCCGCTTATACTCAACCTAACTGAACAGTGTTTCTGTAAAAACCCCGGGCCCACTTTTTGGATAATAACTTTTAAAAGATTGTTCTGTTGTCGGAGTTTATTAAATTCATGATGGGATTGTCTCCAATCTGCTTTTTAAAAATTTTTTTTCCCAAAACAGAGGCGTAGATTATTTTTCCCACTGCCATTGACATCTATTACGTATGTATAAAAATAAATTTCCATGTTACTAATCACAAAAGTTAGTACAAATAATATAAAATTAGCATTGATACATTGATAAAATTATCTTGCCCTGTTAAATTATTTTAATTTAATTTTGTTATCTGATGAATAAGTTATGGATCCCTGTATCTTTTAGAAAATTTAAACAAAATAGAGATTTAAGGCACATTTTTCATTCATTTCCTTTCCGTACGGAAGATACAGATAGGTGTGTATTGTGTTTTGTGTTTGTGTGAACTAAAATCTGACTGAAAAGAATGTAGAACTAAGTTTTCTTTTCGTGTGTTTACTTTTCTACTATTTATATATCAATTCTACATATTGATTTTTTTAAAAAAGAATGGCATACAAAAAAAACTATCCATAAAATTTCAGTTGCGGCGAGAAGTAGTTCATATGAAAAAAACATTCCCCTGCTAGGTAATTTATGATTAATAAATTTATCTGATAACTTTTAGAAACAAATTATATTAAAAGTAATGTATTCATGATTTTCACCAAAATAATATTTTGCCAAACTTCTCTCTGAAGTGGCTTAAGCGATGATTCTCATTTTCTTGAAGACCCCGTAAGGGGAAAAAAAACATTCTTAAATTCAAATAAATTAATTATTTCATTAATTCTAAGAAATAAAATTATTTCAAGACTTCATAAAATATTTTCAAATTAATAAAAATTTACGAGGTAGAAATATTTAAATGAATTATAAAAACTTTATATTTAATGTTTCTCATGAAATGTAATACATATATTTTGTAATTATTAACAGAAAGCAGTTAAAAATTTTTTTTTTGTAATGCAGCACTGTAGATAATTTAAAATTTCCTATAATTCCATATTTGTGCATTGATAAACAAATAACGGATAAATGCTTCTATATTATATCAATCTAAAAAAAGAAAAAAAATATATTTTTGAATTCAATTTTTTGGGGACACAAATCTTTCGTATTTAAAAAGTTATAAAGATTTTTAATATTTTTATTTTTATTTTTAAGTCAATTGTTGTTATAATGAAAGAAAAGTGTATTACATACTAATTAAATACATTTTGAGTAAAATTGGATGTAATTTTCTTTTTTTATAGCTGCCCTTTCAGTATATATTAAACTATGTATGCACAACAGAATAAATTCTAAAATTATTATAAGGCATACGATATTCAAATTATCAAAGTACATCTATATAATTATGTACTACAATTGGACCTCTATATAATCGCTAAATCACATAAAAAGTTCGTTATATGGGAAATTCGTTGTGTATATAGGTTATCATTCCAATTTCTGTTATAAACCCCATAAAACAAAATTTAAATTCATAAACACTATATATTAAAAAAAGTAATAGTTCATACTTTTTTAAATTAATATATATATATATATATATATATTATATATACATGTTACCCTTATCAAAAGGAAAGAAAAACTGTAAGGAAAGTTTCTTTGATCCTTTATCCACTTCCTGAAGAATAAAATTTTTCTTTTTATGCTCAGGCTCTTACGTTTTGATATTTTTGAGCTACAAGAAATGAAGTTACCAGTACGGCGCATCAACACTACAAATGAATAGACTAGTTCAAATTCACGAGGACACGAGGCAACTCCACTAAGGTTAAAAGGGGATACGAAGATATTTCCAGTGAACTGGATAACAAGGATTAAAGGTTGCAATTCTTTGTTGAAACACACAGAATTATATTGCTTTGGGGGAGTTAGGCCTTTAATAAAACCAGTTCAAGATTTATGACCACAATAAAATATGTTAAAAGATAGAACAACTTGAAATGTTCAGAAATAAATCAAAAACAGGGAGAAAAACTGAATCACAAGAGAAAAGATTCGTTATATAGAAAATGTTCTTCGCAACTGCGAGGTTATTTTACAAAGAAATCGCGAAATGTTCTTGGTTCCCCGAAAAACGTTCTCTGTATAGAAAAATTCCAATATGGGTTCAACTACATATGTTTTTATACATTTTGCCTTATTTGTGTACACCTAATTTAAAGTTTGTAATTTAACAACAGTAATTCTATCGTTAATTGATTAATAACAATTAAACATTTTTTATTAAAAATTAATATAAAGATCATACGCTTCAGTAGAAATATGTTTCAATAAAAAAAGTTTTTGCACAAATAATTAAAAGGACTATCATTTTTAAAAAATTTTGCGTAGAATTTTTTAAAATTTTTTCAATTTTCACTTATTCGATTTGCATTATTATTACTTATTTTCATATTTCTTTTCCCCATTAATCATCACAGATCAAAATAAAAGAACATGATTTCAAGCGCTGCCATAAATTAAATATTGTGAATATGAATCATACGTTTGTATACTTTGGAAGCTTTTGGCCGTTAATTCGGCTTTTCTCTTAAATACTTCCACTTTGCGAGTCGCAATTTCAAGCGCATTTCATATCTTTCAGAAACAGTGCCCTTAATCATGAAATCCTCTTATAAAGAACTCATTAACTGAGTTGCGATATGTGGACGTTAAAATTTATGATTATTTTCATTTCCCCGGAAATACCACATGCGTATATGTCATTGGTGTCAAAGTGAGATGCAGAAACCGCACTTTAAATTCTGGAGAACCGTACTATTAAATTATTTACTCTTGCGAAACTTAAAAGTCATTCTACATCTTACAATTGTTCCGCAATACTTGTCGACATATTTAACAGCTGTCGCATGTTTATTTTTTTTCCCGAAATTTATATGCATATATAAAATGATCTATTTTAATTTATCTGACACTACACATGCAAATGTGATGCCAGATGTTCTCTTTATCATTTCTAAATTTTAAGGTAGCATGTTATTAAAAGACTTTAATTAAATTTTACGCATATGTTCTTGAATATTTTAAACATTAAATTGATGTGTGGTTTGTCACGCATTTGTATCGATTTTCTAAATTAACTGCTAGTTATGTTCTTTTAACCCTTATACGACCATAAGGCTGCTAAGAGTAAATATAAGTGTGTAACTGTTTATTTTAGTTTTCTAAGACGTGAAGTAAATAAGTTATAGGAAAATGCATAACAAATGCAGTAAAAAATAATTGCACGACGCTATAAACTAAAATAAACAAGTAATATATTTTGTTAAAGTATCTGACTACGTTCGGAACCATGATTTTGCAAAAGCATATAAATAGATAACATTTATAATATTTAGTATCACTTAGATTAGAAAATGCATATAAAATTGTTTTAAGAATAGTATTACAATAAAAAATTATTTAATTTAAAAATATTTTGACAAAAAATGAACATAGATTGACCCATTTTCAAATTATTCTCCTTTTGTGAAAAATGCTTCTATTATAACAATATTTTGCCTGTATATAGCTCAAACCTCTGTACAGAGGCTCAACTAGAATTTTTGAAATATATAACTTAGAAGTGGGTTTATCCATGTTTTGCGACAACAGAGGGGAGACATTTTAAGAAAAACACCGATAATTATTTCAAATGGTTTTTAACTCTGAAAATAATTTGAATTTTCAAAAAATAGTTGAACCTCTGCAGAGGTCGAGCTATATACAGGCAAAAAATTAATACAATAGAAGCATTGTTTTACAAAGGAGAACATTGGAAAAAGGTATTCTAAATTCATTTTTGCCAAAATATTTATTTAAATAAATTGGTTTTGTCATTGTCCTAAAACAATTTTATACATGTATTCTAATCGAAGTGACACTAAATATCATGAAAATTATACATTTATGCACTTTTTAAAATCATGGTTCCGAACGTAGTCGATACCTTAATGTCAATTCCTACTTCGTTAGAAAAAGGCACATGTTGCAATTAGTTGTAACTATTGCAGCAATATCGCAGGATAGATTAAAATTAAAAAATAGAATTTAATTAATGAATTGATATTTGAAAAAACTATATTAACCTCAAGTGTTATCCACAACAAGTTTAAAAAATTTATTTGAACTTGAATGGATGAACAAAAAGTATTTTATTAACGATTTAAAATTTGAAATTGATAGGGGGAGAGTGAACTAATTGTAGGGATTGTAAATAATAAGAAAGAGGCATCTCGGCAACTCAGAAGAAACGTGCTTGTCTCGTAAGTTAACGGGTTTCGATCCAGGCCAGTATTTAGCAAATGCAAAAATCGTACATACTCATGTCATATGATTATGTGACATGTAGAAATTCCCTTGAGTATCAATTTGGCTCTGGCACTAAAGGCAAACTTAAATTGCTTCAATATTAGTATCTGAAGAGAGCTAAAATTAAAATTAGTTCAAACGTCACAATTTGGTAGCGAGATCCCCCACTAGACGGTACCACCATGAAATGGCTCTTCCATTTAGGGTCTTGTCGTGTCTGCGCTGGCTTAGTTTCAAATTCAATATGCAGCCCTTTAAAAAATGTAATCAGGAAAAGTGTGCATCACTTGGGTTTTTTATCATTTGCACCAAATGATTTGATAATTATTTTATTATTATTGCCTTAAGGTGAGTTGGAAACTTCTCTCTCTACATATACTGAAAAT
This sequence comes from Trichonephila inaurata madagascariensis, assembly GCA_019973955.1. Lineage (NCBI taxonomy): Eukaryota > Metazoa > Arthropoda > Arachnida > Araneae > Nephilidae > Trichonephila > Trichonephila inaurata. The sequence continues at coordinate 11,175 of BMAV01001076.1, forward strand.
GTTAAACTGACAGTTTTCGACGTACCTTTTCTCACAATCTGTTACATGTACATGCTTGATATTTTTCATACATATAAATCACACATTTCTCATTGTATTAAAATGAGCTTTTAGCTAGTTTTGAATTTTTTCATACTTTATAAAACATTTTATCAAAAGAAGTGAAATTTGACCCATTTTTGCACATAAAAAAAATTTGTAAAAAATGAATTTTTGAGTTTTTTACAAAAATCTCATTTCAGTATATATTAGCCATCCTTATAAATATATCATAAAAAATTTACATACCTGGGAACAATACTTTTTAGAAAAGGTACATTGAACATAAAAATTTACACATTTTGAGATAAATTTATTTTAATGTACACAGTGAAACTTCTAATCGGCTAGGAAATAAAAAAAATTAAAAACAAAAAAATACAAGGCTCAACTTACAATGAAAGATAAATGTGTTTTGGTTTATATTAGACGTTCAACATTTAAGCAAAAACAATGTACTTTGTTTACATTTTTCGCCATTCAAATTGGCGTTGCCCAATTTCAACTATTATTTAAAAATAGTTTTTAAGGGCTTCTAATTACCCTAGAGTTTAAAGCAAGGTATTTTTAGAAAGGTAAAATCTGTACAATTAGAAAACGTAAAAATTTCAAATTATCAAAAAAGTAAGATCTTAGCTTTCCAACACGCCTTAAACGTCCCAATTTACAATTTTGCGTTCAGCATACGTTCTATATTGACAATCATTGTAAAAAATACAGATAAGTTTATAACTACATATCACACTCACCAATTTCAAACTGGTGAAACATTTTTCTTTTAGTCGTGAAAGAGATAAAAACAGATGCTAAAAAATTGCATTTCATCTTGGAGAAGTGAATTTTTTTCTATGTGTATGTATAAAATAGAACTGAAAAAATTTATTTTTTGGTTAGAATACATTAACATTTAGAGTAAAAAACTCCCCAAACTAAAGCTTACCGAGATTTAAATATTAATTTCTAAATAATTAGTCAACCTTATTCTGCCAAGAAATTTTTAAATAAAAATTCTTATCAAGTGTATTGTGTTTGCAGACGTGCAGGAAATATTCCACTCAAATAGTGAATAGTCAATGAGATTTATCGATACAATCAAATCATTTAATGATAAAATTAACGAATTACTGGATTTAACTAGTTATTTCTAGTTGAAGAATTTTTAATTTTCCGTCAATATTGTGCGAGTCAATTACCCATACCGCATCTTCAATTTTAATTAATTTCATCCTACTACATTATTTTAGCCAAATTAATAAATGCATTTTAATAAATAAACAAATACCTTTATGTATATTCTTGTAAATTATAAACTATATTAACAACTATATATACATATAAAAAACTGGGAGTTTAATTACAAAAACATAATAATATACTTAGATACTTAGAGGAAAATACTCAATTATCATAAAACCATTTTTATAACGAATACATTAAATGTATGTATTATTCTAATACCTCTATACTTTTGGGGTGCTAGTCCACAAATTATTATTAGTTTTACTTCGCTTTCTGAAATTTCTTTTCATTTGCAAGTTCTTTATTACTCTGAATAGAGGTGATAATAAATTCTACCTTGTAGCAATAATTATATATATATATCTGTGTTTATGCTTTATTTAATGTCAAGTTTTCAATCATAAGTTAGTGATTGTTTTTATAGCGAAAGACATCAAAGTATGTGTAATTTGTATTTATGTTTATTCACATATGCTCACATATGTATATTGATATTACAGAATAATTATTTAGCTTATTCTGAATATTATTTTATTACGAATTTATTATTATTATTATAAATATGTTTATCATTTGATTATTATTTTACTATCATTTATGATTCACTTCTGAATATTATAAATTAGTTATAGTAAGGATTATTTGCTGGAAGTTTTCAATTTACTTGTAGATTACTTACCTGTGGGTTCTAAGTGGTCCATGGATGGTAATGCCTTCTATGTATTTTGAAATGTATATTATATGTATCCATATTCGATAATTAATTAAGAAGATATTCTTTTATTTTTTAATTATTTTTTGTTTAATCATTTATGTTTTGCTAAATATAGGAATAGAAAGAGGGAAGATTGTGCAATTACTAAATCAGTTTTAATTTTTGGGAAAACAGTCCCAGAAAGAGTGTTAGGTTTAAAACATTGTAAGAGTCATCTGAATTTTTTATATTCCCCCTTTTTCCTTTTTTTTACGGAGGAGCTTTTATTTAGTAAAAGATTTTGAACTTTTGTTACTAACGCTTTTTAAAGATAATTTGAACAACAGTAAAACGCTTTTTTTCCCCAAAAATTAATTTTTTCCGACAAGCGGGGCCGTGATTTTAAAAAGTGCTTTAAGGGGTATGGTACCATTTTAAATTTTTTTTTTTTAATATTTGATATTTTTTTAATTGTATTTTGTAAAGGTTTTTATTTTAAAAATAATTCCATACAAAAATTTTTTAAATTTTTTGGGAAAAAAGTTTGTGTTAAAGTTTTAAATTTTTTTTAAAAATTTTTAAACCCCAAGGTTTTTAAATATGTTTTTTTCTTTCAAAAATTTTTCCAAGTACCTTATAATATAAAAAAAACGTCTGGGTTTTTTCCATGGTCTTAATTTTTAAATTTTTTTTTTGTTTAAAAATTACAAAAAAATTTGAAAACAAATTTTTTTTTTAAATTTTTAGAAAAAACTAAACATGTTTGGAAGCTAATTAATGGGCCGATTTACAAAAAATCATTTCAAACATGTATAAAAAGTTTCAAACCCTTATTAATTACAAAAAAAATTATTTTAATAAAAAAAGTAAAATTAAAATTCAAAATAAAAAAAAAATTTTTAAATTTTCATTTCTTAAATACATGATAAAAATTCCTCCGATAATTTAAAACTTTTATGTAATGTTAATTAGTTTATTTCAAACTGCTTACCACAAATTTTTTAAAATTTACAAGAATAAAAAGAATATACTTGTATAATGAATATATAAACAAAAGGTCAATATTTCATAAAAACATTATCTTAACAATTTTAAAAAAATTAGAACAATTTTAGAGTTTATTTCATGCAAAAAGTTCTATGCTACTATAATAAACAACATGTACACAAATATTCATAACTTTGTTTTCCATAATTTTAAAAGCCTTAATATATTCACAAAAAACCATAGGTCTTTCCAAAATTTACTCGCAAAGAAGCATTTTGAAGTATTACATGAGTATTTTTAAAAGATTTTTAATGCATTTTATCAAAGATGTATGTTGAGATCTGATATACCAGTATATTTTTCATCCAAACGAGAAAAATTATTGCATTTTTTTCAAGTTTGCACCACCCGTTAGTGTTTTGAGAAACTTTTTGAATTGTTTTAGATCTGAAACCACCCTTCAAATTTTTGGGGGGCAGATTTAGTACTTTTTTAGAACCTAGGATGTTAACCTTTTAAATTTTTTAGAAATCACCAAATTTTTTGTCAAAGCAACTTTTTTTACTTTTCAACACAGAGAAAAAAAATATATTTAAAATTTTTGGGAACAGAACTTCAAAAAAAACGGTAGAATAATCTCATAAAATCAAAACAAAAAAATTTATTTTTTTTCAGTTTAAACATTAATCAGGGGAAAAAAAAAAAAAATAGTTCCTTATTTATCGGGCCTTTTTTAGCAGACGATCTAAAAGTGGGGGGCAGATTTGTTTAGTCTACTGACATGCAGCAAAATGGATAAATAACTGAATAAAAAATATAGATAAAACAGAAATTTTAGACACATTAAGAAGGATTAAAAGCATCATAAAACCCAAAAAAAAAATCGATAGTTTGATGTTTTTTGGGGTACCAAATTCGTTAAATGGAAAATTTTCAGATATTTATTTCAGTTAGATTAGAATACATGAATAAAATTGTTTTTGGACATTTTGACAAAAGATTATTTAAATAAATATTTTGGCAAAAAACTAAAAATAACCGTTTTTCAAAATGTTCTTTTATGAAAATTGCTTCAAAAATAAGAATATATTGCTAATTTAAAGTAAAGACTTCTCAAGATAGTCTGAACTATTTTTTTGAAAATTAGCATTATTTTCTGAGTTATGATCAATTGAAACAATTATCGGCGTTTTTTTGTTAAAATTTCTCCCCTCTTCTGTCGTAAAATATGGATAAACCAAGTTATGTATTTCAAACATTCATTTGGGCCTCTGTACAAAGGTCTGAGCTATATACAGGCAAAATATTATTATAATTGAAGCATTTTTCACAAAAGTAGAAAATTTTGAAAAATGGTCATTTTATGTTCATTTTTTGTCAAAATATTGTACTTAAATAGTTTTTTTATTGTAAAAATATTCTTAAAACAATTTTATATACATTTTCTAATATAGATGACACTAAATATCATAAATATTATCCATTTATAGACTTATGCAAAATCACGGTTCCGAAAGCAGTCGGATACCTTAAATGAAATTCGATCTATCTCTTTTAATCTCTGCTTAATTAAAAGAACTGATGATACAGGTAATTTAAACATTTTCATCTATGCTTTTATTTGTAGTCTTGTTTCTACGTCGGATAAAATTCATTAATTAGGTGGAATTCATTAAGTGGAAAGAGAAAGTTTTAAATGGTTGCAAGTTTTTTTCTCATATACTACCTTCACTCATATACTCTACCCTTTGACGAAATGTTACACTCAAGTCTCATTTTCAAACAAACCAAATAATGTACCTCCCTTTCTCGTGAAACTAATTCACTCTTACTTTTCTTACAGAAGTTTTTCTGTCAAAATAAATATAACTTCTTCAAAAGAAAGACTGATAAGGACTTACGTGACCTGGGGCTTCCATCTTGGATCGTTTTTTCTGTACAACATCCGTGTTAATGATGTGTCTACATTTGATAACACCATCTTACGGATGCATGATGACTCGGTGTTATTATTAACAAAAATCTCATTTTTAAATAAAATATAATTTGAGAAAAAACTTAATGACATCACGAAAAATTGTTCCCCAACATTTCCCCCTTTTTAACCGACGCGCAACACGTTACTTATTTACTTACCGGTCCTTTTTTACTTATCCGCCCTATCCAGACCTAGGAAATCTATCTGGAGATAAGAAACTAAAACAAGTATAAA
>BMAV01001077.1:0-12232 GCA_019973955.1 Trichonephila inaurata madagascariensis
AAATTTGTGAGATGTGAAGAAAACCTGATCAAGCAAAGTTGCTGGTACAACACCGAGTGACGTAATCGTTACAATCCTCTTCTTTATGGACTATAAGAATGTCGACCAGTTCCTCGTTTGAAAACGAGTTCATCCAACAACCTATGGAAACGGCCTAAGTAGCCTGGTGGTTAGATCATGGGACTCCATACTGGAAGACCTGGGTTCGATGCCCGATGCCACCAAATACCTTCCGAGTACACACGAAGTACGTGCTCGTTAAATCAGTGGGTCCGAAAATCCTGTGGGCTGAATCACGAGTGTAGGGGATTGGAGAATATTTCCCTCCCCTCCAGTCCTATGGCAAAATGGTGGAGGTGGAGATAAGTGGTGTCGCCATCTATCGTTCTTTCGGGGGATTTCGCAGAGCTAATTCATACTTAAACTTGTATGGTGCTCAAGGCCTAGGCTAATGACATGCGTACTTCTAGCCCCTTGCCAAGTTGAATTTCGTGCGCCTCGTTCTGACTACATCACACAGGTGGCATTAGCCACAACACAACAACACCTATGGAAATGGATCCCAAATGACGACGTTCAGCAGAATGTGTGCTGACGAAACCTTCCATTCAACGACAACTACTGCAAGAATGCCTGCAGGAATCCTACAACACGCTAGGAATTCCATGATGCATCGCTGTTAGACATGGCTGGCGACTTTTGTTCGTAATTTCGATCATCTGCTGTTTTACAACAGTTTAACTAAATATTTTCTGCCAATTAATGTGTTGCTGTTTCTGTACTTTTCATCTACTTCTTTACACCATAGCTCTCAACTATAGTATTTACGAGCCTGCATTTCTATGCGATTCCGAATCGTTTTCGTGCTCCTTACACACCCAGCAAGTTTGTCAGTTTTGTTGCGTATCACCCTTTAAAATTAAGTTCCATGTCAACAAAATATTTTTTTTTGTTACATTTATCGATGATAACCGCAGAATTTATTAACGCACTCTTGCCATAAATATAGAACTACGTGATTCAATTAAAAAAAAAAAAATACGATCATTCCTCACAAGAAATAGATATGGTATACGAAATTTAATTTATTTTTTAAATATGTATATGTATATATATATATATATATAAATATATATATGCTGCCGTAATGAGACTTCGGTCTAACTTATTTTCTAAAATAATTTGTTTTTCCAGATATCAGTGGAAGCAGAATTACATAAATCATTCCAAAATATTCGAAAAACCGAGAAACTCTATCAAAACTAAATATCGAACATCTCCGCCATCAATCATTTCTTATGAAGTCGAAATTTTGGTTGTTTAAAAGTTTTGGCAAGCGTCTTAGGTTTTTTTTTGGAAAACTATCGTCAACATTATATTGAATTCGAAGACGAGTCGTGTCTCAAGTATATCTATATATTTATGCAATTACTTTTTTTTCTGAACATGTATTGTGCGTTTTCTCAGAGCAAAATATATACGAAAATATCAATATTTGCTTTTTAAAGAATATGCTCATGACAGAGCGTATTTCTCGAAGCAATTTCGTTATGAGAATTTAACTTGACATGTTGACACGAGAACGATTTACAAGATACGAGTAAACATTAATTTCTAGAAATTTGATTTTTTAAAGAATGTTTTTTACTTTTTCTATTTTTTTCAACATAAATGAAATTTTTATTAGTGTGCGTGTATACTAATATTTTATTAAATTAACTGAAAATTGATATAAGTTTTATTATATGGAACAGTTAATTAAACCTGTTCGCAACAGTTAAATTTATTATTTGTTAGTTATTAATTTTTAGATTACATCTTCTAGTAACTCCTTTGAATACCCAGTGAAAAAAATATCATGAAACCTGAAAACTAATTTTTAATTGGGGGAATTAGTAAAATTTAAGAGGGAAATTGGGAAATTCAAGGCTCTTATATGGAATAGACTTATATATATATATATATATATATATATATATATATATATATGCTTACAGTGGAGTATCGCTTAGACCCCAATGGTTCTTAAACTTTCGATCCACGCGTCCCCCTTTATGATTTAGACTGACATTGTGGATCCTAAATATTTTAAACCCCCCTCCTTGACTTAGTATTCTTGATCAAAATGTTTGTTCTATTGGAGTTTTTTCATTGGGGCAATTTAGTGTTTTAGTCTAGGATGGCACATATTTCAGTTTTTCCACGAGGTCTTTCAGAGTTTGTGAAAAAAGAAAATTTTAATGTGATATGAGATACTCCACAGACCCTCTAGAAACGGACTATGGACCCCCAGGGGAGTTTAAGTACCACTGGTTTAGAACATAATTCGCTCTAGAACCTTGTAAAACACAAGCGGAGAGAAACCATTTTTTTCCTTATGAATTAATGTTAAACACAATATTGCGTTTCATATCGTAAAATATTCTTTAAATTAGCGTAAATCTTATTAACATTTTCTTGTGCAGAAAAATCAACCAACTTTTATTTTGATTTCGATTTTCGGGAAACCGAAATTTTAAATTTTAAAACATTACTATTAAAATTGTAATAATTAGATTATTATTTATAAAACGCATAATAAATTATTTATGTTGTAAAATTTCTAAAGGAACAGTTGTGTTGGCCAACTCTCTCAAAGTTTGGCAAAATACGTTATCATTGAATAAACTTGTAAATGATTAAAATTTTCAACAAACAAATTTGGCAACGCCTTTAGCTACATATTTATTAGATTGGTATTTCTCAATGTACAAACAACAGTTAAAAATGCGTTAAGCACTTCTCTTACTACGCCAAAAGATATTTGTCTGTATTGTTTCTTACCCGGCTTTAGAGAAACTATTCTTCAGAACTTCTTGTTGTGAATTCCAATGAATTTCATCAAGCTCTTTTTTGGTCAGCATTCGATTGTGCTCTTTTATAAGCCCAACCGTGTTTATTGTTTTTCACCTTCTATCCTATGACCTCAGTAAAGACGTAACCTCGTTGATTATAGGCACCACAGGTATTGTCTTATACACCACAAAGTCACAGTCAGCCACATTTTATGGCAAAACCCTCTTTTAAGACGAAGGGTTCTTTCTTTTAACCTCGTGCATTCTTATACATGTGATACTTCTAAATGTAGTCCCATCTTGTTAATTCCACGTTCAACAATTAAGTCAAATGGAGTGCTTGTCATCTCCAACCCCCAACACCTTGTCTGCTTACTACTATTTTTCGTTTTTGTCTGCTTACTACTCTTTGTGTTTCGTGTACGTATATGAATCTTTCCCTATAGTTCTAAAATTATAGCAATCCTTTTGACTTATTTCCTTTCAAAACCTCTCATCATCGTCGGAGGAAAACAAGATTCATCAATATATACTCCGCAAATATATGTAGTCGTTGTGCAAAACGTTAATGTCCTTTTTAAAGTGTTTTTAAAGGGGATGCGATATCAACACAGACTAGCACTAGTGTATGTAATCACAACTTTGAGTCTGACTTGTGTTGTCAGTGGTTATGGTCACAAGCGTTGTATAAACCCACCTTCAGAACCAGGGAACCCAACAGTTTGACTTTTGACATCAACGGAAATGTTCTCCAAGCTACAGTCCATACGACAGACGGAATGCAGAAGTACCTAAAAGGCTGGATAAGAGAATCCAATCTAAAATTTTAATTTTCACAATTCTAGTAAAAAAGGTGGCCGCGGTAGCCGAGTGGTATGGGTACTGGATCATAGCGCGCTTGTCACGAGTTCGAGCGAAATTGTACCCACTAGGGCACTTCCGTTTAGGGGGCAGCTATGCACGTCAAATCTTTTCGAGAGCTAGAGAGCGATCTAACCGATGGTGTGGTGTGGTAGTTAGGAGAGGCGGGTGCTAGCTCAGGTGTCATCCACGTCACTTGACCATGGTTCAAAATTACGTGGTCCGTCGCCAAAAGCCCTCGTGTAGCTGAACAGTGCGACGTTAATATTCAATCAATCAATCAGCCAAGCTCAGAAGAAGTTCTGAGAGTTGGCGTGTTTTCACCAAATCACAACTTTAAATTATGGGAGTAGAACACATAGTAGCTGGCCCTTGGGAGGGAATTTCTTTTTGGATTAGTTAATTTTCTACTAGCAAGATGGTAAATAAAATAATATACCCAAATCAAAGCAAACACACACACAGACATCAACAACATTTATAATAACTTATAAAATAACTAATGAAAAATATTTATCTTACTTTTTGCACATTCCCAATGAAACTTCTATCTCACAGCCAAAAATCGGGTTACAAAAATGTTTGAGATTTTTTTTTAAGTTTAAGTTTGAGAAAAATGTACTATTTAAATATTAAGATATGAACGCTTTGTTCTAATATTAATGCAGTATATTTATTTGTATTTTTATTTCTGTTTAAATTCGAAAGTGAACTTAATATGTGAAGACGTAGGGAGCCCATTTAAAGTTTGAGATTCAGACTCTAAAGAATAATTTGGATATTTTTTTTTTTTAAATATATTTTTGCGTAATATATAAATATCAAAAAATTTACTCATTCACAAAAGAATACATACAGATATACGTTATATATATATTTTCTTTTAAGCAAATACTATAAATTATAAATATAAAAACCACAAATGTTTTCAATTATTTCAATCTTTAACAAACAGAAAACTTTGTCGAAAATAATGAGATTTTTATACCATTTCAAAAATATTTATTTTTTTATGAACATGTCATGATTTTTTTTTCTAATTTATAAAATACTTAAGACACGATAAGTTTCTGTGACTTTCTTTAAATAAATAATTTTGAGTTTTTGTAAGTTTTTGTTTGTTCCAATTTTTTAAAATGAAAAACTTTCAAAACTCCTTCAAAATTATTTAAAGCCCCCTTACCATTCTAAAATGTAAAGAAAAAGCCTAGGCGAAAATAATTCTACTTTGATTCAGTATATATTTTTTTCAATGTCAGGGTTCCAGAAAGCCGCATAGAGATTTGTCCGATTGTCGCCAAAAATTATTTGATTAAAAGGAGGCGTTTGAAGTTTTTTCCCTTTTTTATTACTGAATCTGTTTCTTACAATATATTTTCGACCGAAGCAAGCCTTTACTACTGCAATAAAAAAGGGAGTTTGCAAAATAATTGTAAACATAAATGCAGAGGGAAAAAAAACTATGAAATAACATTGCCTCGCTTTTTTAAATGCTTCACATAATGATGAGAAAAGTAAAAAGTAGCGATATACTTTTTTTTGAAAAATTGTAAGGCTGATTTTTTCATTATACAATTCATATTTTCCGGAAACGTATCTTATTAGTACTGAAATTCGAAAATAAACTTTTTTACCATTTTAAAATTGAAGTTTGCTCCAATAAGCATTTTGAGCCTCACGGGAATTACTCAAACTTTTTTTGTTTGAAAAAAATATTGCTTTATGGTATTGAAGTTTATAAAAAAAATACATTTATGATCTCGTAACTTTTTATTGTTTATATAAAAATAGTGCTTCACTGTTATTCGAAACATAAAGGAATAGTTTTAAGTTTACCAGACAAATGTAATTTAAAAAGAAAGAGTTGTCTGATAAAAGTGAAAAAAGTACCACAATCATATGCTTTTGTAAAAATCAAAAACAAATAAAATCAGATCAGTAGAAAAGGCGTAAGCAGAGTAGATATTATAAAAGTAAAATAAACTTTACATGGATTTTATTTTCAGAGCTTCGAAAATCCACACTTAAAAAAAAACATATTCTTTTCAATGTTTTCGGTTCAAATTTATATTAAGGAGCTTTCTCATCCTGAATTCTAAATGTTTTATCTTCCGCATTCCATGCTTTTGTGATTCCCTTAAAATTAAATAAGGAGAGCTGAATTACAAATTCCAACTACAGACTCTATGCTCTTCTGAGATTTGGGATATTGTGTTGTGGGAAAAAATATCTAATAAAGCAGTGAAAGTTATGATAAAAAATGTTATTTTTTAATAAAAGTTACATCTAGTAGTATTCAAATTTCTGATTCTTTTAAGAAATCTTGCAAGAATTAAAAAAAACCACTGACATTTTTTTTTTGATAGTCTTGATTTTTAAATTATATATACTTGCTATAGGGAATTCCAATAATATATATATAGATATAAACTGATTGAATTACTAAGTGAATTATTACCACTTTCTAAAGTCCATAAATTTACTCCGTGTAATTTGATTTCTGCATACCCCAGCAACAAGAAAAAGTTTCCAGAATTCCAAAACAAATGCGCAGAATCACGATTTCTTCAGTAGCTGAACATTTTGGGTAGTGAACATCCTGGTTCTGATGCAATAGCTTTTCCTTCGACGATTGGAATGTAATGACCTTCAAATTGCTCTTGAGGAACTGTGGTCCAGTGACTGGTACGTTATATTTTTGTACTGCGTATATGTCAGCCATTATATGATTCTGGAAGCAACAATTTTTTGCGACAGCTTCGGGTAGTACTAGTATACTAGTTGCAGAAGAATTGTTAAAATAGATAAACGATGATTTGCACACTCCGAAAAAATAAAGGGAATACCGTTATCCTTCATCAGTAAAATAAGTCTGGCATCCCACTCTCTTGACTGTACGTATTGTAGAAAAAGGAATAATTCTACTTATCTATACTATGTATAGAAAGTAACGATACTTTTAATAGAAACCATTCCTGGAATAGTGGAAGAGTAGTGAATTTTACAATTTGATTAAAATGGTGTTGATATCACTGGTGGAATGTGAAATTATATATGATGTGTCGCGAATGTATGTAATCTTTGGCTATTGTAACTATTTTACCATCTACTTAACACTGTTGGAGTTAATGCTTCCATTGTCTATCAATCAGTTTTCCTGATATAAAACTAAGACGTTCATGACTATTAGATGAGATTAGAATAGAACTTGTACAGACCCAGTGTGCTGAGATCATAACTCCCGAATCTTAACAAAAGAACTACAAAGAAGACGAACTGACTAAAGAAATCCGACTACGTTCGGAACCGTGATTTGCAAACGCGCATAAACCTTGGATAATTTTTTTATGTAATTTTAGTCTCACTTATATTAGAATATATGTATAAAATTATTTTAAGGACATTTTGACAAAAAAATATTTAAATACAATATCTTGGCAAAAATAACTTAGAATAATCTTTTTCAAAATGTTCTACTTTTGTGAAAAATGCTTCTATTAAAAAATAGTACCTGTATAGCTCAAGACCTCTCTACAAAGGCTCATGTAGGATTTTTGAAATATAAAACTTAGAAGTGGGTTTATCCATACAGTACAGAGGGGATCAATTTTAAGAAGAAAACGTCGATAGTTATTTCAATTGTGGTAACTCTGGAAATAATGTGCATTTTCAACAATTTTAGTTGAGCATCTGTAGAGATGTCTTAGCTATACACAAGCAAAATATTATTACAATAGAGCATTTTTTACAAGAAGAACATTTTAATATTCTATGTTAATTACAGCCGAAAATAATGTATTTAAATAATTTCTTTGTCAAGAATCGCAAAACTATTTATGCATGAATTGTCTGAGTGACACTGATATCATGAAAATTATCCATTTATGCGCTTTTCACACGATTCCGAAAAGTAGTCCGAAACGCTCAACTTACTAAAAAACGTAATACACCAATAGAAGGGTGCTGCACTGAATATCTACGGGTAAAACAGGCAAAAAGTAATTGTTTTTGTCTTCAATGAGAAAAAAATATATATTTGCTTAAAACATATGAATACAATCTGCTCTGAATGTTTGGGGCAATATTAAAATATTTTTTTCTTACATTTTACTATCATTGGCATTAATTACAAAGTAAGTTCATTACTTGTATATACGTTTTACTTATATTTTATTACAAAAATACGAAAAAATCCATTTTAAAATGTGTATGTTGTTGTTTCAGTTTATATCAAGATTAGTCTCAATAATATGGAATAAATTTAATAATCTTATTTGCATAATTCAAAACACATTTTTACTTTAGAAATATGCATTATAATATACTTAAAAAGTTTTTCAGTAGCATGAAGTAAAGCCGTTAAGTTTCCAGGTTCTCAACACCCGCGACTAACGGCGGAACAGAACAAGACTGAGTGTTCTCAAGTTGCCTGAGATCGTATTTGGTTCAGTCGAATTAAAACATTTTAACGTATAGCGATACATGTTTTATTCAAGACAAATTACTATGTATCCTATTCGAATTTATTTATTTCACCTTCTCAATATATAGCTGATATATCAATGGTTTCTCTAATTAATATACAGACCAGGATGGCAAACCAGTGGCACGCGTGCCACTGATAACACCTGAGACAATATTTTGGGCACGCTACCAATCAAAATGGTTTTGCATTTTGGTTCCAAATGAAGCTCATTATAAAGTATTAATCCTCATTAGAGGTCTGTTCGATACTTTTTAACTCTCAACTGCATGTTTCCATATATATATATATATATATATATATATATATATATATATATATATATATATATAAACGGTAAAATCATGGGCAAAAAAATTAGCGCACCAAGAAATAATTGCGGGATCGTAACGAAACTTAACATGAAAGTACATGTCAGAAAAATATGCAAATGATTCGAAATGCAGCGTGATTGCGCATACGTATAGCCGGTAGAGGGCGTTTAACATCGTTCTTCGTGGAGTATAAATATAACAGATGAACGAAGGTTGCTGGAAACGTTTACAAGAGAAAGAGTCATGTCAAAGTAGTAATAAAGAGTCATGTCAAAAGGTCTGTAATAGTCATGTCATTGCACCATTTTCGAAGACAATATGAGCAGCTGTCACAGTTTGAGTAGAAGGAAGATTCGTCGGCATGATGGAAGCTGGGTGGACATCTAGGCGAGGGGCTCGTCAATTAGTCCGCTCTGATTGTGTTGTGAGGAGGTGTTGGTACCAGTGGTGAGACCAGGTTGAGGATGTCCTTGACAGACCAATCGTTGAGAAGACCGCCACATCATAAGAAATGTACGCGTACAGCCAACAGCTTCATCAACAGCCATTCAGGCAAAAGTAGCACCTTCACTAGGGGCCCCTGTATATTCTCGAACCATACGAAAGCGCCTGGCTGAATGACATTTGGGATCGTGATGCCCATTACATTGGCTGCTCTTGACGCCCACCCATCAACGCCTCCACGTTTTGGAGTGGTGCCGCGCAAGGAAACTGGACTGCAGCGGAATAGAACCAGGTCGTCTTTAGCGACTCAAGACTTTCGAGGCTTGCCAGACTCAATCTCAGCAGTGATGACAACCGTGTTCGTGTGGAACCCCGTGGTAAACATCAATCCACCTTTCTTTACAGCGACACGAAAAACTTCTCACAGCGCAGGTAGTGTATGGGGTGTCATTGTCTACAATACACAGTCACCCCTAATATTGACCACGAGGCACCGCCATCGAATCCAGCAATATGTCAATCAAAGACATTCTGCAGAAATCACATGTGCTACCACTCATGCAACGGCTCTCAGAAGCCCTTTTCAACAGAAAGAGCAATGCTCGGCCTCACGGCAAGTGTGTAACAAGACTGTCTACGCACTGTTACTACCATTCCTTGGCCTGCCGTTCTCCAGATTTGTCTCTCCAATCAAGCATGTCTGCGGATAATTTGGGAGGGCAGGTTGGGCATCCACAGTTTGAATTAACAAGAGGCAAGGTTACGCCAAATATGGAACGAAATGTCTCAAGACTTCATACAGAACTTATATGCCTCAATGCCCGATCATATCATATCGTTCATTCTCGCTAGAGAGGGTTCAACAGTGTATTAAATCCTCTGATATTTTGACTTTTTCCCTGAAATAAATGATCCATTTTCTTTGATTTTCTAAACATTTACTTGTATCAAAGTAGCCATTACGTAAGTAAAATTTCGTTTAATTTTGATGACTCCTTCTTGGAGCGCCAATTGTTTTGTCCATTAATGCATTACAAGACATTACAAGTATTTCCCAAACTTGAAATATATATATATATATATATATATATATATATATATATATATCAAGATTTAGATACACATGTAAAACCAGACAAAGAAAAATTTATTGTAAAAATTTATTTCCGTAATCGATTCTTCCATCAAGGAATTTTTCAGCGGGATGTTCTTGAGTTCAAAATAATTATCAAGAAACACTTTAGAAGTTTAGTATATACCATTAAATGACTTCCTTGATAAACTAAACTTGTCCCAATTCAACTGTGGTTGGAAACAAAGGTTTGAAATACAACTGAAGCTGACTTTCAGTGTAGTTCAATGGCCAGTTCAAATTTTGTGAAATAAGAGGAAAAGTTAGAATTGAAGTATAGTTAAAATGCTAATAATAATGAAAATTTGGAAACACATAGATTTGATTCCAGATACATTTAACTGTTTGAAAAAAAGCATTTCGTACTTCATTGTAACCACATATTAATCTACCTATGCCTGCGAGGTCATTATTTTCAAATATAAATATATATTAAAGACTCGGTTAAAGCCATTTTGGCAGATGACATTAATTTAGCTTGCATTCTGATAAAAAGCATTTATAGTCCTAATATATATTATTTGTCATCTAATCTTCAGCAACAGAAGTCACACAAATGTTACTTTTAATTATAATTGCACATATTACTCGGTCATTTACTACATACAGTGTAAAATGCAACTTTTCAAATTGAATAAAGAGTTGTGAGTATTTAGTTTTATTATTTGTCAATTTTTTCAAAAAATTATTTCATGACGTCTTTGCCTCTATTAAATATTTTTAGAAAAGGGACGTTGTTCCATAAAGGTTCGCTCCCTGATATAAACCATACTTATAACATTTATTCTTTTGGAAAATTTTAAAAAGAAATTTAAAAACAGTGTCACCTTTCGTTTCTTATAGCGGGACTTTTAGGGTTAATAATTTATTTATATGAATTTGGGAATTTTTTCCCTTAAAATCACCACACTCCAGATTTGTGATCTCATATCTTAACTGCATTTAGTTTTACTTTCACGTTCAGAATATAAGATACTTAATATATATTTCCCAATCTCTAGATTTTTCCCAAAATATTAAAGCTTTTCCATAAATTAAATATACAGCTTTTAAAAAATGTTTAGCAATTTCTGAAAATATCAATGTTTTGAAAACGCTTATTTATTAATAAATTGAGATTTATGAGACAACGTTTTCAGCTTTCTGAGGGTAAGTTATTATTATACATATATAGCTGATTTTATTTTTTTTAAAACACAGGTTTTGATAGTAAAAAATTTTTCTGATTTTTTATTTATTATTATTACATAAAACAGTTATACATGGGTCCTCAAATAAAAAGAATGAAACTTAAGTTTTTTAATGCCATACATTTCAGCGGTTCTTAAATTTACATTTAATATATTCAACTCTATAACCTCTACCCAGAAACAGTTTCTGCATAATAGTTTATTAAAAGATTAATGCATCACTAATTTCCCAATTTCTTAAGGAGAGGATCATGAATTGTAAGAATGAAAAAAATTTTTTAAATAAATAGTTCTGAGAAATTATTTGATGTATGATTAGTTTAACCTTGAAAGAAAATATTCTATAAAAAATAATAAATAAATAAGAAGTTACTACAGTTAATAGTTTATTATATTACAATTTAAAATGCGTTATAAAACCCTGATAACCAATGAAATGATACCAAATATTTCGTTATAAGAAAAGAATCAACGAACTACATAACACCAAAACTTAAGAAATGTGTTAGATTAAATCAAAAAGGAACACTTATATTTGCGTTAAAAATACATGCATGCATCCCCTGGTACAATGAACTTCATTACAACAATAATTTTAATGTTAATCAAATTATAATATGAATATAAAAATTTAATATTTTAGTACCAGAACATTGTTGAGAGGCTTAATCTACTATTTTTAGAAATTTCGACGACCCCCAAACCCAAACGCTCTTCGCAGTGACACATTCTTTTGATTCAAACGTTCTTCGATCGCAGAAAATTTTTATTCATCCAATTGCCGGATTCTTGAATCAAAAGTCTTTGGTATTGCTAGGTAACCCGAGGGATGTGCGAAAGCCTTTCCGGAAATATGGGCAATCGGATTTTAATCCGTCACGGGCTTCTTGAAAGGCTTCGGTTTACAAGTGATGTCGGTTTAATTTACTTTGAGATGTGCTTTCGAAATTCCTTTCCCAAATTTTGCCAGATGA
>BMAV01001078.1:47604-60662 GCA_019973955.1 Trichonephila inaurata madagascariensis
AATACTCTAAATTTTTTGATATCATTGGATAATATAACTGAGGATTATTCAAAAATTCATACATTTTATTTTCGTTTATAATTTTGTAAGTAATGAGATCATTAATTAATGTTTATTTTACTTTCGTTAACATGATTTTTTCCTTATTAAAACGAATTTCAATCATGCTTATAATTGAAAAAAGATTATAACCCATTTTCTTACAACTCTAGAGAATAATGAAAAATTATTTATAGCTTACCTTAAATTTTTTGATATCATTGAAAAATGTATTTGAAAGTAATTCATGAATTCATACATATTGTTCTCTATGAATGTTTTAAAATTCATATGTTTTTGCATTAAAAATTTATTTTATTTATTGTCTAATGAGATTGCTCAAAAACAAGAAATTAGAAAGTATACTTATTTTATATTTGGTATTCCTGAAAACAAAATTTATTCCTTATTATTGCAAGAACATGCTAGTTAGTGTTTTTTAGCTGAATTTATCCCCAGTGGTAATAATTATGTATTTCTTCATACATTCTAACTGTGGGGACAAGACAATACTTATACATAAATTGTCAATTATGAAAATGAATTTTCGACAACGCTGTCTTGTATTAGGTTCTGAAGCAAAAATACACGAAATGGGTTGTTACTGCATAATCACCAATAAAATCGCCATTGAAATTAATTTTTTCTTTTATAGAAAAATAATTCTTTTTTTTTTGCAAATCCATAAAACGCAAAAAAAAAAGCTTTTTTTTTAATTTGTTAAAAATTTGTGCCTTAAATTTTTTGGTTATTTTATTTTATTTTGAAATATTTAACTTATATTACTATTATAATATTTTCTTCAATGCAATGCAAATATTTGGGATTAGATAACCAGTCTTTTATATCTGAATGAATAAGCTTTTAATATAGGAGTTAAATTTGTAATGTTAGCTAATAGTAAAGCATTCATTTGCAGATTTTCTAAGTTCTTTTGTAAGCATACATTCTTAATTGCTCTGTTTGAATGAAATCATCGAATTGAATATATGTCTAGTAAATTATTGTTCGCATTTAATTAAATGTTTCGAAATCAATTTATAAAAAAATATTTCTTTTGTATTATATTATAACATTTTTATAATGTGTTTCTCCCTTTTTAGTAATCAAGACAGTTTTCTTTACAGTTTTTGTAAGGTAATTTCCTTTAAGTGGTGACATACAACTCTGATGTTTTTAATGAATTCATTTGAGGGGAGGCATTAAATTTTTGTTTTTGAAAAAAGATGAAAGTATAATAATTGAATTTAAAGGAATACCGCTAAATTCGACGTATAACACGGCAGGAATTTTACACAAAATTTACGGGTGCTCGTTATACGACATGTATAGAGGCGCCACTTATTTTAACAATCAAAAGGATAACCATGAAGAAAAATTAAATTTCCACATAGGTCGGAATATTGTTTATTTAAAAGAAATCACACACCTAATAAACTTTAAGAGTTGCAGTTCTAGAATATGAATTTTTTTCAAAAGTCTGGAAAACCTCAAATAAATGACTTAAAAATATGAGTCATTGTACTTATACAATTCATTGTTCCTACGTAAAAACAGTAGTTGTGAGTTACACGCCGAATATACCTAAATACTAAAAAGGGCAGCTTAAAAGTATAGAGCAGTGTTATACTCCGTTTTTTAAGGTATTTATAGTTTATTTTTTATGAAATTGACAGTAAAACAGAAAATGATCTATACATTTCTATACTGCAACTAGGTTATATAGAATTCAATCATTCTGATGAGAAAAATATATAAATTTCAACTGTGAGATGAATAATATCAAAAGATCATTAGTCTAGAAAAAATTTCAGTAGACCACCATTTATTAGGTTAGTTAAAATGACATGTTAGATTTTCATTACATGTGAACGTCTGTCTATGTTTTCGTCATGCTTTTGTGTTTGTCATAACCTCGTTGAGAGTCGTATTGTTCATTGCCAGAGTCCAATTTCAACAAAGACTTTTCAAAAGCGTACCATTTTGTCATTTGTTTTGAATTTTGTAAGTATACGTATATGAATTCCACCAATATATTCAGGTTATTTTTCATTATAAACTTGGTAGTAGTGCTACAAAATCTGCTAATAATATAAACCAGACATTGGAAAGAGTACTCTTAACGATCCAAAAATGCAGGGTTGGCTTAGGTCTGGCGATTTTTCCCTACAAAATGAACCGCGTAGAAAAATGAGGCTGAGAAAGCATTGTTAGAGTCGAATCCAACTGCGTCTATTATACTCCCATTGCATTGATGAAATGAATGCAAAAAGATATACAGTCGTACTTTTTAATCAGCACGACCCAATACTTCACAATAATACTTGATTACATATGTCGTTCAAAATAATTACGAATGTAAATGAATTAAAAATATGAAATTTTGCAACATCCAGTTTATTCACTGGAACTTTCACCAAACATCTTTTTTTTAAATTTTTTTTTTGAACATTTAGAACAGCTTAAAAAGACTTAACAAAATAAAAATAAAAACAACCTTAAAAATTCTATATTAGAGATGATAAATACTAAGAATTAGAAGTTTTATTTAAGATAGACATGTATGCATTAAAATCTCTTTGGGAAAATTCTGTTGAAGCAAGTGGAGCATATTTCGATTAAATAAACAACATTTCAAATGTATATGCAGTTCCATTTACTCACAAATCCTGTATTTCATACACATCAACCTAGTGTAACATCTGCAAAATACCATTATCTTACCATAAAACATAAGTGGTACTGTTATTTTGTTTTTTGCAGATAAGTTTGAACAATCAGGTTCTCCCAGACGCTTTCAAGATACGAAACGTGATGAAACACCTGCAGAAATCTCGGCGTCTATATATATAATAAATATAAATATAAACACATATTTAATTTTCATATATATTTTAAAAGTTATTTTCCCTATAAAAAAATCATGTGACATCTTAAAGGAATAGAAATATTTTTAAAAAAAGTTATTATTAGTTTTTTTTCTTTTATGGAAATTATGAATCTTACAGTATTTATAAAAGCAAACACTCATAAGAAAATGCCAGATCTGTAAATTAATTATGATAAAAACTAACAGCTCTTTAATTCTTAATCAAACATTACGTTAAAGATCTAAAAAAAAAGCAATTGTTATTTGACTCTTTTCGATTTTAAATTAATACTGTATTGGTAAAATTTATGGATATAATGGTACAGTATATTCATGAGACTGAAATTTAATTTTTCATTTGATAAGATTTGACATTCTGAAACATACACTATCGGTATTATCTTTGTTATTGAGAGTGATTTAAGTTGGGAAAAATACAAATAAATTATTTTAAAAAATAATTTTTAAAAATATTTCAAAGTTTTATATAACAAAAAACACTATACAGAAATTAGACAAAAATATGAAATATTTATAAATATTTATTAATTTAAAATTGTTATAACGCCCCATTAAGACAAATAAAAAATCCGCAATGCTCCAAATATTTACAAAAAATACATATTTTACTCAATTACTTTTTGAAAATATCATTCTTTTTTTTATCAAGCTGAATTTTGGAATTCCTTTTTATAATTTTTATCTCATTAAACCAAAAATGTATTAGAATATTAATTAATTAGAATTTGAAAATTATGCATGCAAAATAAGAAATATGTTCTTTACCATTAACGAACCATTCTTATAAATACTCTTTTGCTCTTTTGTGTGTATTGAAAAAATAAAAGAAAGATGTTTTAAATTTAATAATGAAAACTTCCCAGTAATATGCATGTAATTGAATGTTTCTAGTTCGGTACATTGAAAAAAAGGTTAAAAGCATAAGCGAATACGTCTATAATTTATGTTTTGTGGAAAAATCCCTGCAACCATTCAAAAATATTTGAGAAAAACTCTTAAGGATTGACGAGAACACCTGCAATATTTCCGAGAGAAATGAAATATGTTTACGAAAGCATTTTGGATATACACAGACTAAGTTTGTGTACCTACTTCTTACTATACTTTTAAATTGAGAAGAATTTTGTTCGATGTAATAGATTCGGAAAGTAAATATTGCTCGAGTTCTGAAGTAGAGTTGGGATACCTAGAAAAAAAATAACTTTGATAGAAAGGTAAATTAAAAGAGAAAACACACATATATACAAAACAAATAAAGATGATAAGATGAAGAAGGATGAATAAACAAGCCTATTTCTCAGGAAAAAAGGAACGTCATGTTTACTCTTTAATTAATTAGCTTAAGATATCTGGAATGTTACTTGAGTTAAATGTGTCTTAGCTGGAAATATTTCAGAATAAACTTTAAAGAAATATTATTACATATTTTTCATTCTAATTTATTCATAAGTATTAAAATAGCTAGAGCATATTATTTATGTTAACAGTTTAAGGGTTTTGTCGTATTTTTTTCACTTTTAAAAAAATTCCTGCAAAAACTTTTGAATAATGAATTTTATCAAACTAATTTCATTGTTCAAAATTTACATTTCATTACAAAAAGTAAAATAATTTTTTACTGGTTGTTATTTCTTAAAATATTTGAAGTGTTGAATTATTTCGCCATCTATATTTCCATGTCCATATTTCTATTTGATATATAAGTTTTTTTAAGGCTATCAATTTTTCAAAAAACTTGAAGAACTGTCTAAGGAAATACTTTTTTAAAAAAAAAATATAATTTAAGTATCTTCTATTATATCTGTGTATATATTTTTTTTTAAATTGAGTTATTTTACTTTTTCACATTTTAATTCATATATATACATGACTAAAACATTTTATTAAAAATATCCCCTTTAAAACATTTTATTATACACAATTATCCGAAATATTCCTAGAAGAAAACTACTCAAATTCATTTGTAATAACTTTTAGAGTTATGATACGAACTGAGAGAATTAATAACGTACTTTTCATGCCAAAGCTGATCTGAATTCAGTGATGGAATGATTTCATTTGAATGGCATTAAGTTATTATTTTTTTCTTATACTAAACAATAAAGGCTGTATTACATTTATGTCCAAACAAAGTAACTCTGTTAATTTATATTTAAATAAAATTTACTTGTCATTTTGGAAATCCTTAATGCATCTGATAGAGACTCAAATTGAGAAAGTCAGTTATAATGAGGGCTTGGCAAAAAAATTTGCTCTTCTCTTTTGGATATCCAAAAGACGTTAGAGACAGATTATTGCTTATTAATGAGGAATTGATGAGGTGTTCTACCTTTACCTAAGACATTAACTAAAGCATAAGAATGCTTCTCACGAATGCTGAATAATATCTAAAATGTAATAAAAGGAAAAATCTAATGAGTTAAAGAAAAAGAGATACGACGTGAAGATTAAAATTGTTCTTTTTTATCAATGGTTAAAAAATTAAGTGAAATAATTTATAGGAAAAACAATTGGAATTTTAAAAAAATGTTCGAAGATATTGCTTTGATTTAGAGTGTTAGTGTTGGTGTAAATAGTTCTGTAATTATTTGTTGTTCAAGGAATTTTAATAATTTATTTTTTGTGTGTATATTTGAATAAAAGGAATAACTTTTTTAATACATATAAAAAATTAAATAATTTAAATCAACTTTAAACAGATCCTTATGTATTTAAGGGAATACCACATTAAATCTTTTTATAAGCTGCTGCTATGCTGTTCTTTTTCTTTATACTTAAAAAGTATTAAGTTCTTTTAATATTTATATATACCTTTCTAAAATTTTAGCAAATATAGAAAAAATTATTCTCTGAATTAGTACAAATGTATGTTCTGAAAAGTTGCAATATAAATAAAGAAAGTCATTAAAGTGATTTTTTATATACATAAAATATCAAATTTAATTTGGTATATTTCACACAGAAAAGAAATTTGAAACTTGTGTGTGTGTGTGTGTGAAATATTATCAGAAATTCATAATAATATTATTTTTGCATCATTACTATTTGTACCCATTGCTATTTCTGCTCTAAGATTATTCAGATGCGAACTTTTCTAAAAACTCTTTTTCTAGTTTATCTCAATTTTAATATGTTAGATATTTTTTTTTCATTTCCTTTTATAATTTTGTTTTAAGTAAATAAATGTCTTGGTTAACATAAAATAAGGGATTGCAAATAACTAAATTAATAAAAATAGGTTCGATTTCAAAACTTTGTTATCTTAAAACATTTTATTCTGCATTCGAAATTTTCAGGTCTGTACCTTACCAACAGACTTTCAAATGAGTGTATGACTTTTATTTATTAATTCAGAAAAAATATTACATTTTGTTTAGTATTTATATTTTAAAGCAGTTTCATTATTTTTTTTTAAATTGTAAAATAAAAAAAGTACCGAAAGAAGAAAATTTTAACTCGAAAACAAGAAATCATATGATTATAACTGCTTCCTTTTTATCAAAAATATAAAGGTCTGATATCTCAGTGGCAAAAAAAAGAATACTTTTTTGTGAAAGTTTCTTAAACCTTCTTACATGTTTCCAAGTACAAATCTGAAATAGTTAATATATATACCTTAAAATGCGGCATATAGCGCACACATTTAATCTAAAAAATAATATCGAAATTTACGAGTACGCGTTATACGTAATGTATAAAAATGATAGCTTTAAAAAAAATAAAAAAACGAGTCTTGCAGTAGTCGCATATAATGCGTAACATCTGGCATGTTGACGTGGTAAATCCGCAATAGTAACTTATATCCTGAAAAAAATGAATCGAGTATGATTGGAAATAATTTTCGATCGAATAACTGTATCTTTAATGAACATTTTATTTAACACAAGGAGTAATGCAATTTTTTATTAAAAATAATTATTCTTGTTTAATTTAAGGAAGAGCGGAGATAATAGACATATGATAACTAAAATATGACACATATAATGTGATTTCAAAGTATTTAAAAACCGTTGTAAAACAGCATCAATAACAGTACCATTATTATTAGTCGAAATATTTTCATTTGTGTTCATTTCGTGCTTGAGTTCATCATCCAACACTTTGGTATATCCCTTTAAGACCCGAAATATTTTTATCTTTAAATATTACATTCTTCTAGTTATTAATACTATATAGACCCCAATGACACTGGGAAAAATAATAAAAAAATTCCCACTGCCCCCCATCTCTGGAACACAGACGGTACCTGCACGATCGTGCGGGGTGCATGTTATCGGTGAAACAGGTCACCTATGTAATTTTACGAGTTACACATTTTTAGCTCTAAGTGGACAGAAGAAACAATCTTAATTCAGCTAAACTTGTTACAAATAAAGAAATTATTGATGTATATAATTAACTCCTTTATTAATTCATTATTTATTTACTGTAGAAATTTTTTGTTTTGTTTTTGGCAAGTATAAATAACTATTGCATTTTTCATAACATTTTTTCGAACTGCTTTCGTAGTTTTCAAATCTGCATTTGTGCGAGGCCTTGAAATGCCATCGACACATCGAAAATGGCTGTACATGTCAAGCATTTTATCCTGGAATGGCCAGGATAAAAGCCGTGACATTTATAACAGGTGGATTATAACGCTTCGATTTTTTTGCGAGTGGAATTACACAACACTGTTGTCTTCATCATTAGTTTAAATACTTTCGTTAGTAGGTGGAGAGGCTCATAATGCTTCAACTATCTCCAACTTAAATTTTAAGCCATCCATTTTGATTTTTGAGGAATTTTGTTTAATATTGCATCTTGCTTGCACAGAAACCAAGAATTTGAAACAGCTAAATCAATGTTTTGAATGCGCTAATAAAAAAAATAAAGTACAAAAAGTAAAAAACAGGAAAGAACGTGGAAATTTAAATTTGATCAAGAGAAATAATTTTCGAAAGAAATTAAAGTGATTTAAAGTAAATTTGAAAGCAGCAAGCTCCCGGGATCCCAGGACAATTCATTTCAAGTCAGCTTCTTTAACCAATAGGCGACGAGGGCTTGTGGTATGATGTAAAGTAAGCTTTTACGATGGCTAAGAAGAATGCCAGGGTAGCGAAGAGACAACACTACGTGCTCTCATTGGTCAAATCAAATAGCGCGCTTACGTCACTTCCTGCAAGCCACATCCGTCCCTTTTCACGAAATAACTCCAACAAATATCCAGCAATCGAAAGGAAAGATGTTACACATCAAAAAGAGAGGCATGAAAACAATTATTCTTCTACATATATGGAAATACTGTTCGTTTTAAAAATGATATACCTTATGAACTAAAAGAGTTGTATTTCTAGAAATATATATTTTGAAAGTGTGTAAATAGTGCATACTTTTCAAATTTTGAGAAATCTACTTTTCTCTTTATTCTATGCATATTTTATTGCAAATTTAGCTAACTGAAATAAACCTACATCATTGTTTAAATTATTGTCCTCTTTGAATAATGTTTATTCTCTTGGAATCTGTTAAGAGACACGTAATGTGTTATTTTAAAATATTGCTCCTGAAGTAAATATGCGTATAAATAGATTAGTTTTACTTCAATAATATATTTCTAACTGAATTAACTGAGAGTAGAATTACGTA
The DNA here is from genome assembly GCA_019973955.1 of Trichonephila inaurata madagascariensis. Classification (NCBI taxonomy): domain Eukaryota; kingdom Metazoa; phylum Arthropoda; class Arachnida; order Araneae; family Nephilidae; genus Trichonephila; species Trichonephila inaurata. The sequence goes on from BMAV01001078.1 coordinate 56,162, forward strand.
TAATCGTAGTATTAGAAATGAAAAAGTCATATTTAAATACGCGTATATGTTCAACAGAAATTAGTTTCAATTCCCCCATTATATTTCCGATATTACATTGAAGTATCTAAGAGCGAACAAATATTGAAATGAGGAAGACCTACTTTGTGGAATTTATTTTCAATGAAATCCCAGAATTTAGTTTTATCTCGTAAATTGAACTCAAACTTTGCAACAGAATGTGAATATTTCGAACTAGTTTAAAGGGCCCAAAAGGAGTATCAGAGAAAGATGATTGAGAAATTCATTTCGATTTTTCAAAATCTAATTTTGCATGGTGTAGATTAAATGTCAACTATTGGTTCTCAAGTATCATTCTTGTTGTGTAATGTGGTTCTACACAGGAAAATGCATTTCCAAGAAGATGGCTATCTAGCATATGCCTGTGTGTGTAAGTTCTTTAAATTGCAAAAACTTCATTTACAAACGAAGAATATTACTAAAAATTTCAGAAAAACATAGGAATGAGTAATTAAATTTTAAAATAAAAAGGAGCCTTTCAATCTAACATCTTAAGAGTTGCCATTAAATATTTAAACATTTGAGTTATTTTTGTGGAAACGTTAATTCAAAGAGAATTAAAGAAAGTTTCGATTCATTTGCATTTTTGTTTAGTTAAATAACTTTCGTAAGGGAATAATTACAATAGCATGTTTAATTTGAAAAATGTCCCAGTTAACATTTCTTAAGCTTAACTTTTAAGCAATGTTATGTATAGCATTACTCGCAAACATAAGAGGAAAATCCAATTTTCAGGGACAAAATAAACTTAAATATGTTAATGAAATAAATTAAAAATAGTATTCAGTTGATTGCAGCTTGATACATTGATTTTTTAACTTGCTGCTTCTGAAGCTTTTTATGTTTATTTAATGACATTTGTGGAAACCGAGTCTTCTTTTTCACCAACTCATGACTAACGTTGTTTACATGAAGTCAAGGTTTAGAATTGATTCCTAATGCCACTAAAATATACATTACGTAGTGAGGTTTATGCACATTAAATCTGTCAAAGCTTAAGGTATCTGCCTACTTACGGAGACAAGTTTTTCAAAATGATATATGATTAGTAATTTTATGTTATTTTTACTTTTTTTGGTGTGTTTATGACTTAAATTTAAGAAAAATACCAATGACGAAATTATATAACAATTAAAATTTATTAAAATGAGATACTTCAGGTAAATTCTGATGAAAATTATATATACGGAGCTTCAAAAAACTTTAGATTGAATTCAAAGCCATATATTTAAATAAATATTTTGCAAATCATTTTTAACACAGTTATTATGACAATGAATTAAAATCTGAAATATATTTAAAATTTCCAAAAAGTTATGGTTCATTCCACATTTTCTTTTTGAAAATTTTATATACTGTTTGAAGATCATAATAATATAGTGTGTAAATATATATATATATATATTTAAACTACTATTGATGTTAGAGCTAAATCCTTAGTTCATTGCCTTTATCATATTTTAAATAACAGGCATACAAAATATGGCAGAAATACATTTGTAATTTTTTGAGTATCAGGTTTTAAGTAACAGAACTTTGACCAAAAAAATATAATCTTCCTAAACGGTATTTAAAGTTGTGATTCTTGTTTTACTAAAATAATACTAAATATCATACATTTGAAATTCACCATTTTTATAGAATAGACACTTTCCTCGCTCTTTATCGTATTAGTTTTTTTCTTTCTGGCTGCTTGAATTTTTTTTCCTCCACAAAATTTCGAAGATAAAAAAAAAATAAAAATTTAAGTGAAACATTGATTTATAAATGTAGGCCTTTAAGTTCTCATTTTGGTGTGAAAATTTGGAGAAGGAAGTGCTTGTGTAGTCCTCTTAATGTAACTGAGATTCAAAATTACTATGCATGACATTAATAATCCTCATGTTAATTTCAGGCTCGAAGTCGAAAAGTAATCAGTAAATTTATTTGATTAAAAATAAATGATAGTTTTTTTACATTCTACCTCTATAACAGTAAATTTGATTTGAAAAAAATAATGTTTTACTGCAAAAATTTTATGACTGTTTATATGGGCTTGAATTAATGTTAATTTACATCGCACTCTAATGTTATTAAAAAGCTACACTTTTTAACATTTGTCAAGTGTTGAGGGCGATACCTGAGTTGGCACGCATTCTTCAAACTTCCAGCCAACGTGAATACTTGGAACCAAACCCCAACAAGTTCAGCGCCAATCAGCTCTTATTTCTCTTACAGAGCAAATCTTCAGAGGCACCATGATTCGAGTTGATGACTCGACAATGACGACTACGAGTTCACGATCTGGACCACTAGACTACTTTATTACATGGTGAATTTGAAATATTACTATGTCAACATGTGTGATTTTTATTTCCAATTGTAGTATTGATAAATGGGCAAGAGGACGAAAATGTATTTAGGTTACGGTTTAAAATTTTTAGATTTCTAAATAAAATAATAATTACAGTTTAACATTGCTACAAAATTAAGATTCATGAGTTTGAGCCGAAAACTGTTGAAGATACTCCGTGTAAGGGAGTGATGCACGGTTAAAAATGGCGATAGCTCAAGCGTCCTCCCGTTGGTTTGGACTGATAGTTAGGAGAAGGGGTGCCAGCTCAGATGCTGTCCTCGACGAGGGTTAAAAATTTCGAGGTCAATCGCCAAAAGCCCTCTAGTAGCGAATAGTGCGACGTTAATGTTCACTCACTCATTGGATACAACGAAGTCTCTTGCAACTATTGAATATAAACAGATTCACAATTACTGTTGTCGACAGTTTACTTCTAAATTAAGTAATCTCCTCTTATTAATAGTTTTTAACCAACCATTTTCTCTCTATATAGACTCTATCTAATCAATATAATTGCTTTAGGCACGTTTTAAGAGCCAAACAGTAGCGTTAGATTCATTCTAAATTGTACTACAATGTTCAGCTTAGTGAAATAAGTTTATCGATTTTCCTCTTTCGCAGTGCTCATATTGACATTATCTTTGAGAGTGTATTTGTCTAATACAATTACAATAAAGAGGTAAAGCTAGTCGGATACTATAAATACTACTAACGTCGTCTGTGTTGAGTATTGAATTCAAATGTTTGAATTTAAATGGAGGAAAATTGTACTGTGTAGGGGAAGTATGTGGATATAGAACTATAATGCTTAAGCATTTGTAAACCTTTCAGGATAGACTGAATACATAAACATTACAAAGGGTACCCAGATTTGAAAGCATTTTACATAATTTATGCAGTTACATTGTATATATTTAGTGTTCATATGTTGCTTTAAAAAATTTAACATTCTTAAAACAAATTTAATTGGAGAAAAATGCTTTTTTTTCTCTATCATTTGAAGAAATTTAAATAAGTAATATACATATAATTATATATATAATTTAAAAAATTAAATAATTACTTTGTATTAGGTGTGTGTGTGAAAGGAAGTTAAATTTTAATTTCCAAAAATTGTCACCTTATGGAATTTCGTAAAATGATCATAAAGGAAATTTAATGAAATTCTACATTCCCATACATTTCAATAAAATTGTATTATGTATTTCTATAATTTTGTAATATTTTAACAGGATGAAATAATGGTATTTAATAAACATTGAACGGATAAAACAATAAACTAATTAAATAATTTACAGCTAGAATACGATAATTAATCTATTCTGTATTCAAGTGAAGAAAATTACACGTGCAAAATGTAGTTACTCTGTAGTTTAAGCCGTTATTACAGATGTAATTTTCTAGCAAACAGATTACCTCCCCCCTCCCCAAATATGTAAAATGGAGGCTGATAGTTATTAAATACTAAAAGCTGCATAAAAGAATGTTGTTATATCCTGTTCCTGCACTTATATTCTCGATATATTGTGGTGTCATGAAAGAATGACAAACACCATGGATCCTACCATTAGAACACCTAATAGAAAGAGAATGTCTGTTATTTGATGACTATCGATTGGCCAATAAAATCCTTTTGAATGGTTAAACACTCAATAAAGATACAATATGAAGTTTTTAACTGAGTATTTGAATCAAATTAAGTTTATTTCATATTATTTCAGCACCCAAAGGAAATAATAAAGCAGGATAAATGCTTATCGGTAGTTGAAAGACTCAGCTGATGGAGACTCGTTGTTTTTAGATTCAATTAAGTCATGTGATTTTTTCTGGTGTAATAAATACGATCCGGAAATGAAGAGATAATTTGCAAAAGGTCAATTGAAATGTTTGCCTAGTGGACAATCTCATTTGCTTCCAATAATCATAATTAAAGTAATGTTAAACGTTCTCTTTAAGGTATCCGACTACGTTCGGAACCATGATTTTGCAAAGGCGCATAAATGGAATATTATAATGATATTTAGTGTCACTTAGATTAGAATACATATATATAATTGTTTTAAGGACACTTTTTAACAAAAAATGTATTTAAATACAATATTTTGG
>BMAV01001078.1:62954-74616 GCA_019973955.1 Trichonephila inaurata madagascariensis
CCAAGCAGGACAAGGAAGCAATTCAATGATGTATAAAGAAGAAAAATTGAGCGTTGCTTGCACCGTGTGGTCTCGCTTTATCTTGTTGGAATATGGCTGATGGCAATTACTGAATGTATGCGAGGACCACGGGCTCCAACACCTCTGAGATGTACCGCTGGCTGTTCATTGAACCGCAATGCGTACTAGAAAAGTGCAATCCCACCCGTTGGTACCCCTTTTCTTTCTGCGTCGAAGGATGACAGATCCACATTACAATTGCTTGGTTTCTTCCAAAATTTTGACCGATAATCCACAATCCTCTACTATTTTTCCTCTGTCGAACTTAGAAACTTGGTCAAAAGGAGCTCCATGTCTTCCACAGGGCATAGGTTAACAGCTTACGCAAAAAAAATCTACGCTATAATCTACTAATTTGCATATTTCATCACCTCCAGCGCATGATGTAAGTTTAATATGGTTTGTATGTTTCCTTCTGGGTGTTGTATTTTGTGTGGCCAGGAGTGTAGTTATAGTCCTAATGACAGACACATCTTAACTTTGATTATACACTTTGCATATGTAAATACATGCATATATATTTATATGCCATGTTTTGGAGACAGAAACAGACTTAGTTTTAAAAAAGGTCTTTATTTTAGAATGAGTACTCTCTTCTGACGCAAGAGGCAGAGAGAAAAATAACGCCACCGAAAATCTGAAGTGGGTTAAACACTTAAAACACTGATCGCTGCGTTCATGAGTGCTCTTGAAAGTTAATGCTGACATATAGGGCTATTAAATATAACGATCTGGAATTAGACATGTTTATTGGCTAGACCATATGTTCGGAAGAAATAAATGGGTGATTAGTTTTATACTTGAAGAGATGAGGAGAAAAATAAAAGTGAAGTGCTTGATAGGGAATTTAATTTTTAATCTAATTTCATTATCCTTACATATATATATATATATATATATATAATTATATATATTTTCGTGTGTATATATATATATATATATATATATATATATAATTTCATTGGTTTTATTCGTTATGTTTTTGTTAAAAAAAATAGAAATATTTTGAATTTGGGAATAATCGTAGTCCATTTGGTGCGAACATTTGTTCTGAGTCTACCCTATAAATTTGAAGTCATTCGGTTACACCAGTTTTGAGATATGATGGAGGAAAGTTTGAAAAACCCAGTTTTGAGAAAAACACGGTTAAAGATTCAAGTCCAATTAAAACAATGAAAATGTTAACTTAACATTTTTAACAGGTGATCTTCTAGCACCTGCTTCTTTATAATGACTTTGATAAAAAAATCACTTTACCTCCGTATTCCATTACATGAGTGAACCCCCTTATTGCGGTAAGATGAATAAAACTAACCAATTTCATTTTCCAAAGAAATTATTGCTCGCGAAAAAGAGCTGTGTCTTGTGGAAGAATAATTTTTGTGCATTTCCCATATTCAAAGGAAATAGAGACATTCATTTTCTTTGGAAACAGACAAGTCCCAAGTTGAATGTATGCACTCATGGATACCGCCCTTGGGACAAACCTCACAACCAATCACATAAATAGGAAGACCCGTAGCGGTGGTATTACGCAAAAAAACTGTCCATGTATTAATAATGCTGACCATGTAAAATTTGTGATCTCTTATACATTCTCTTCTACGAAATTAATGGGATTTTCTACTGATGAAGATGAAATTAAGAAGGAGACACCATTACCCTCCTCTTTTCTTTAGACAAGCCAGTAAATTTGTAATTTTAATGTTGTTCTAATTGAAAATAAAATGTAACATATTTTTCAACGTTTGAATATAGAACTCTTTTTTAACATAGAAAAATAAGGACCAGAATCATTTATTAAACTTTAAATTAATTCGCAAAGAAGTTGAATAAAAAAAAATGGAACCACTTTTTTTTTCTTTGATAGAATTATGTGTGATTATGTCATTGTTTTTTTGAATGAATTTAGCATTTTTGAAAAACACTTTTGAAAATATGATGTCCAATTAAAATGAATGAAATACAAATGAAATAAATTTTAATTAATTGCCAAGAAAGACCGCTTACAACACACACTAAGTGGACAAATTACTATGAGCATCACATCAGTACAATACTGGACCAACGTTTGCTTTTAATACTTAGTGGATTATTCTTGCCTTGAACTCAATAAGTTGTTGGTAGGTGGTATGATGAATTCGAGACCATATCCGATGAGTTGCACTTTTCAATGCCTTCATATTGGATGGTATTGGACCCAGCTTTCAGAGACTCCGTTTGATCTTATATCACGTATTCTCAATTGGAAATTTATTGGGTGACTGCACATGCCAATTAAGCAAGGTAAATATTTTTCAAGGTCTGAAATATCTGGAAACAATACTAGCTGTATTACAGGGAGCATTGTGTCCATCTCTGGCAGAGTCCATTATTAATATAAAATAATGTGCTTGATTCGCGATAACACTTAAGTTCCCTAGGACAATCAGACGTCTTCCACACAAATAAAAAGCCCCATGAAATGTCTAGAAAATATCCTCCAAACCAAAATATTGCCTATAATAGCTTTAGGAGTTGTGGCAATGCAGATGGGGTGCATACTTTCATTCTGTTTTCTCCGTATTCGCACCCTGCCATCTTTAGGTATCCAACTACCCTAAAATCATGATTTTTTTTCAAAAATTGACAAGTTTCTTTTATGATTTTATTTTATAGACCATCTTATATGTTAGCTTAGTAAAAATACCAAGCTTTTTTATTTTCTATTCACTAGAACAAAAACTACAAGTTTTTTAATAAAAGAAGATGCCATAACTTTACACAAGATGTCAAACATTAAAATGTGTTTTACTCGAAATGAGTTTTTTTCCAAAAACTCAAACGGGGACAGCGATTGCTCAAAACGTTTTGAAACTAATTTGCTGAATTTTTTTTGTGAATGTTTTTTATAACAGTAGAAGTGTTTTGACCTTCAAATTTATCAATAACTGTTTTATTTCAAAATTAACAGTATTTTATGTGAATATAATCACTGTTTTTTGAAGCAGTTTCATGTAACAACTAAGATAGAGTGCTCTAACTTTTGTAAAAATTAAAATATCTATTATCCTGAAGGTCATTTCACAAACATGAATAACAAAGTAGCACATTAAAATGTAAAAATTGAAAATTTGCTCAAAACATTTTTGTACAGAGCGGGCCCCGTTTATGTAATTTTTTGTACATTTTCACTAGTTTTTTCCCATTTTAATAATAAAAAATTTTTTTTTGTTTTCAATTTTACGATTTTTTTCTTAAAATATATTAAATAAATCTAAAAATCCCCATAACTCCATTTTTTCAAAAAAAAGTAGTCGCAAGTAGTTGCCTAACTTAAGGTATCCTACTACGTTCGGAACCGTGATTTTGCAAAAGCTTATAAATGAACATTATTTATTATATTTAGTGTCACTTAGATTAGAAAATGTATATAGAACATTTTTAAGAATTTTATTACAATAAAAAATTATTTAAGTACTATATTTTGACAAAAAAGGAACATAGAATGACCCATTTTGAAAATATTCTCCTTTTGTGAAAAATGCTTCTATTATAATAATATTTTGCCTGTATATAGCTCAGACCTCTCTAAAGAGGCTCAACTAGAATGTTTGAAATATATAACTTAGAAGTGGGTTTATTCATATTTTACTACAACAGAGGGGAGTAATTTTAAGAAAAAACGCCGATAATTATTTCAATTAGTGGTAACTCTGAAAATAATGGGAATTTTTCAAAAATTCTAGTTCAGACTCTTTGGAGAAGTCTTTACTTTATATAAACGCGAAATATTATTATTTTAGAAGCAGTTTGTATAAGAGGAGAATGTTTTGAAAGTAGGTTATTCTTAGTTAATATTTTGTCAAAATGTTGTATTTAAATATTGTTTTTTTGTCAAAATATCCTTAAAACAATTTTATACATGTATTCTAATCTAAGTGACACTAAATATCATGAAAATTATCCATTTATGCGCTTTTTTAAAATCACGGTTCCGAACGTATTCGGATACCTTAATGTAGCAATTGAAAACATGTTTCATTGAGCCGCATTACCCTTTTCCAATAATCTACAGTCCTATCCTTGAGCTCCTTTGCGAACTGGATACGTATGGGTATTTTTTCAAGGAATGCCCTAAAAGCTTTCAAGCATGTTTCGACATATACTGCCTATACAGTGTAATATGCAACGAACAGTTCGCTCAGAGACTTTCGTAGTTGATTTTTGAAGTATGGTTGCTCTTGTGTTGGACTGGAAAAATTTCGCAATTCTTTTTACCAAGCGAACTTTCGGTAGCATGTGATGACAACCAGCCTGACGTTGAGACCCTATTTTCTGCTTAAAAATCCTCTTTCTGTTTTCATGAGCATCTGCGGCTCTCGAACACTTCTCAAACGCTGTTATATTTGTTCCGATGCTTCGAGAACCAACAATAATTCCCCTTTCAAACACTTCTAAACCACGTTTTCCACCAATTTTTTCTCTTGCAATACAATGCAGTTGATGCTTCACAATGTCTGCATTCCCAACTAATAGATATCTTGCCTGCTCTAGTGGTAACTACTTGAAATTTTATCTGATCTCCGTAAAAGTGGCAAGGGGTCATATTAACTTTTTTGGCCATTTAATTTATATATTAAAATATAACCAGTTTTTTTCTGAGTATGATCCCTAATTACAAATTTGTCATCCAGCATTGATAATTCTAAAATTTGAAGTATTTAAGAAAGAAATCGATTTATTTCAGCCATGCTCTTTCCCTTATACAACAAGATTAAAATTCTCCACTCCTTAAAATCTTTCATTTGGAGTTTTATTTTTATTTTCCTATCTAAAATTAAAACTTCTTTCCACATGAAGTGTTTGCTAAAAATTGATGCCTGTTTAAACAGATAAAAGTATTTGTGCATTCCATTTGTTAGTATTGATTTAAAATTCCTGATGGAATGAAAAAGAAACAGATTGCAGGAATATGGGGATACTTTTGTTACCTCATTTGAGGAGATGAAAAATGTATTTTATCGATTGTTACTTTTCATCATTGCCTAAAACAGTTACAGTAACTGTTCTTTGTGCTTTTTCCTTTAAATATTAATTTTTAAAATAGGTCGATTAAAAGATTTTACTAATGGGTGACACAATGTTTTCAAAAACTTTTGAAAATAAATCAGTAAGAAGTTTTCATTGATTAACGGTTCTATTTGTACATAAAACCATTCGAAAACTCATCGAAAGTTTCATTGTTATTCAGAAAATTTTGTATAAATGTAGAATATAAGGATTTTGGATAAAATAACAAGATTGTATAAGTTTTTTTCTAAGTGCACAATAGGCCTTTATTATTAATCAAAACTTTAGAAAATATTATTAAAAATAAGTTATCTTAAAAGGTGTCAAAATTTTCAAATTGCTTCTGATTTCATAAAAATAAAGAACACAGTTTATCTACTTTAACCCATACAAATGTATTTCTCTAATTTTTTTATAAAATTTTAACTTTTAACATTGTGCTTCTACCAACAGTTCTTATTTTTGTTTTGCCTTAGGACTATACAATATCATTTTATTTCATTTAAAAAAAAACATTTGTAGACAGCAACAGTAAAAGTAATTGAATATTTATATTCAGATTATTTTATTAAGTTAATTCTGAAAGTATTAAGTCCGTTTTTAGTTATTTTAAATGGTTTATGTTTCTTAAATTATTGCAAACAAAAGTTAGTCTGGATTTGAAAATCTGTTACCTTATTAATTTTTAATAATTGAATTTCTAGCTAAACCTTGAAAAAACACAAATCTTTTTACAATATTGACTTCATTAAGTTTTTTTACTAATAACTAGACATCTCATACCTAAATTCTTGCTGACTTTTATAAAACATAAGTTTGAGAGTATATACAAAAATTTTCAAGACTACTTTGAAGAGAAAAAAAGCCCTAGGGATTACATAACACTTATATTCTAAAATTAAAAGTTTTAGAAAAACACATTTCAAGATTGTAAAGTCATAAAGGAAAACCTAATAATGCTTCTGAAGTTCTTATTTTTAATATGTTATTTTCCAACTTATGTTCTAAATGAAACACAAATTAAATATGTCGGAAAATATTTTTTTTTAATTAATAATATATTTTTGCATAATATTGAAAGTATTTGTTACAACGACGGGTTATTCAACTTAACATTAATACACTATTGTCACAAATATTTTGAAACACAAAGCATTTATGCACAAAATCATAAAGATACTATCTTCAGCTAAAAATCACCAAGTTTGTACATACAATTAAATTTTTTTCCCCTTTTAAATCGGAGCTGTTTAGCAAGTTTGAATTTTTGTCGAGCAACTTTAAAATACTAAAATATATTACTACAGTATGTTTACTAAAATGTAGTTTGGTACATCATAGAAATATTTAGCTTTATTTTCAATACTTGAATTCAAAATACTTGCATTCTGAAGTCAAAATGCAGTATCAGCTGAGGGCTGAATTTTAGATGCATTTTTTTCTGTAGTATTCAATCTCTAAGATATATTGTATCTCATTGTAACCAGAGAACATTTTCTCAGCAGGGAAAAATTAATGATAAATCTTCTAAGTTATACAAACAATTTTTCTTAAAAAAAAATAACCTTGAAATCATTCTTAATTAAGTAACTAAGAGAAAAACTTAAAACATAATCAAACAGAAATTTTTTTAGTACTGAAAATTAAAATCAATAACTATTTCGCACTGTGCTCAAATATTTTTTAATTAATTCAATTTAAGAGTGAAAAAGTGCTTTAAAATGAAACTGAAACCAAAACATAAATTCAGAAAACTTCAAATATCTTATAAACTAATTTATGATCAGATTTAAAATTTAGTGGTAAGGTTTCCCAATAATAAAAGCCACAAAAAATCGGTATTTTTGAAAGTTGTAGGGTACTGTATAGTTTTAAATTTAAACTTTGCTTTTCTCAAGTATTTTCTATTTTTATCTTTCATCAATACTTCGAAATATTTAATATTTAAGTTTGCAACAGAATAGTTATATATGTATTATCCTTTAAAACTCTTAAATCTCTATCAATCTCTCTCTATATTATTTCAACGTATATAATGAATTTGGAAAGAAAATACATTATAGTGAAATACTACTAGCGGTGCTTCAGTGTAACTTCACAGGAACAATAATTTTCACTCTTTCTTCACCTCATATTCATTCTGAAAACAATCATTTTGAAAAATTAAGAAATAACCTAAGTGTATTTGAACATACTCGAGGATCATGTTCATCTGGTGGCGCAGACATTTTTCTCCAATGGCTGTTATTCAAGAGCATAATATTCTCCTCCATAGAACAAAGTGTATCGTAAGATGGTTTAGTAAACATGATAATAAACTGAAAAAGAGAGAGAGTTACTTATCCTCAGGCACCAAACGGTAATATCGTATCGTTTTATGGGAACATCTTAAGTGATAAGTAAAAGGATTATATCTTTCACTCTCAAAAACTGAAAATGGAAATATTTTACAGGGCAAATGTTACAAAATAACGTAACTTTACAAAGATGTATACTTACACATATTCCATGCAGAACTGTTACTGTCCATGTAATGCTCATTAAATAAAGTAGCAAAATTAAAAATTAATAATTATTTCTACACAATATATTGTATTCCACCTGAGATATGTTATAATTAATGAGAGAGAGATGGAAGCAAATACTTAAATTTAAGTGTTTATATATTTTGAATCTAGAATCTATATATAAAACTTCTAATTATTGTATATTTTAATTTTATGTTTGATGCTTTTGAAATCCTATTCCAACAACCGTTTTATTTTTCACTGAATAAGTAACTTAATTACCTTTATGCGTGGTAGAAGTAATAAGGTTTGATACATTTAGAATAAAACTTTTAGTTTATTTATTGTAATAAGAGATGGATTTAATATAGAATGCATCATTATATTTTATTCGGTTTATATGTATGAGAAATTAGAATTGAGAAAATACTATTATTATAAATTCATTCAATTTAATTCAGTAATATTTATATTCTGTCTCTCATACTTTTTGTAACTATTTTTATAATTAGTACCTATGAAGGCAAAGTGTATATATAATGTGGATATATAATAAAGCGGTTATTTGAAATAAATGAAAAATAAATTTTCTTTGAAAAATAATTGTTGGTTCAAATTATTTTTATCCCTTTTTTCATGTTTTGCAACTGAATTTGGCTATAAATAATCTTATCTAAAAATCTTTTTACTCAATTTCTTCTTTATAATTTATTTTCAAAAGAAATCAAAGGAATAAATTACTTTTTTAATGAAAGGAATAAAACTTGTAAATTATTCATTGTTCTATCAAAAGAATTTCCAGGAGTCAACTTTTTAATTTTCACGACTTTCTACTTCAGCACTAATTAAGGTTTTATTAGGAGAATGTCAAGATTTATATAAAATTTGTATCCTTAATGGAAAAATTATTAATTAAATTGTTCCTATCTCAGTTTCTAAATTTTTTTATTGAACCAATTACAGCGTAATTAAGATGGAAAAATATGAAGTTTTTCTTATTAATTATTGAAGATATGTAAGAAGAATAACAGTTTGCTTATAATGTCATGAATCCTTTTGCAAAATTAAACAAAAACCTCATCTGCATTTACTAAGTTTTGACACAGTTTTTCTTAATATTTTTTGTATTAAGCATTTATTAAAAAAATCAGCTTGTATACCCAAAGGGAAATCATTTCCAACTCTATATTTCGATTACTATTACAAAAATTGAGATTTTGATTACATTTCAAAAATCATAAATGTAAAAAAAAAAATTTCCATTGGAAACAGTGTAATTATTGTTTTCCGTAAGTATCGAAAAAAAATATGTCATTATTCTATTACATAATTTTCAAATAATTTTTAAGAATAAGTAATGATCTTAATACTTTTGTAATACTTTGAATAATAAAATGATTAAAAACACATTATTTTCTGCAAAATAAAAAAAAATAAGTAAATTTCAGTTACAATTTTTTTACGGGCTATATTTTCGCATAAGTTAAACATAAAAATCTAAAATGTTTATACGAAAAATAGATATTTTAACCATGGTCTATGACTATGCATCGTAAATATAAAACATTAGAAATAACAAACTCTTACACAAAAAAGCGAAAGTTCCTACATTACAGTAAAACTGTCCTAATATACCGTTACATTTAATGAAAGAAGGGTAATTAATTCCTACAATATACGACGATGTACCAAGAGATTCTAAGATATAATTATTTGGAGTTTGTAAATTTTTAGTAATCTTTTAGAAAGATTAATCTAAATAAATCAGCTTTGTGGTATACCTAATAGCATATAATGTGCATACAACCTCTGACAATAAAGTTCGGTGATTGAAGTCAGAACGGCCGATCTGGTAACACTAACGAAACAAAACGCTGTTCATGAGTAGTGGCAGGTATACCCCCATCGTTGTTCAGTTCAGACTCATCTGTGTTCCGTGTAAGACTTCTTTTACGAAGTGCTTGTTTAGTACGTAGGTTATTAACTGTGAGAACAGGAAAATGAACGAACAAAAGATCAATTTAAAGTTTTGTTTTAAGCTTGGCAAGACATCAAAAGAAACTTATGCGATGCTGGTACGTGTTTATAAAGATCAAGTACTGCACATGAAGTTTATGTACTAGTGGTTCACCCGTTTTCGAAAAGCAGAAAAAATGTTTCTGACAACCCTCGCAGCGGAAGACTAGCAACTTCAGTCAGTGACGAAAACATTGAGAAAGTGAGGAAATTAATCACTAGATATCATCAACTAACTTTGGCTTATAGCTGATGAACTACAGATTAAACATGACTCCGTGCAACAAATAGTTACCCAGAATTTAGGGATAATAAAAACGTGTTTTCGATATTGACAATATTCTAAACATCCAACGAAACGTGAAGAGGCTTTTGAACTCCATTCCAAAAGAAGACTTCTTGCAAAGTTTCCAGGACATGCGTAGCATATCTCAATGGTGAACAGTTATGGGAGATGAATATTTTGAAGGGCAGTAAGGTAACTTTCGATAATATTTCCTCTAAAATAATGTTACAGGACTATTCACCGAACTTTATTATAAGAGGCTGCATATATTTTACACTCAAAGAATGAATTTTAGTTTAATTTGTTTTAATCAGAAAATATTTTTGATCTCGCTGTGTAATACTATATGAAAAAAAAATGTCACACTGAAATAGCATACACTACTCCATATTTTAGTTACATTTCAGTTATTTGGAAAAAAGGATTATAAAATCTGAACAACTTAACAGAGTAATAATAACAGTAACATTCAAGATTCAGATCAAGAGAAAGAAGAACAAATACATAAATAAACTAAAAAAACTGATAAGTAATAAACTTCTTATTATAACACAGTTATTAAGCAATTGGCACAATAGCACTTAGATTAAAATAGTTTTCTTGGAAGAGAAAGTTTTTGAAATAATATATTTGAAAAGCTATGTTTTCTAAAGTATTAAAGTGTTTCTTCTTTCCTTTTAGGTTGCAATAATACGGATATTTAGTGCTACAAAATTACTACAAGGTTCTGACTAAATACAAAATGGAGACTTTTATTCCTCTTTGTATTTGATAAAAATACACGTTATCAGGCTTAAGTCATCGAATTCTCAGTTTATTACGCTCAATAAATTCTGCATGCCACCTGATACAAAAAGAGCCTTAGGCATGAAGCGCAAACTCTCTTCAGAAATATGTAGAATATTCTGTGCATTTCGTAACCTAATTTTCACTCCTCCAAATCTAAATCGAATTATACCCAGGAAAGAAAAATGGCCTGAGTAGCGAGGAACACGTCGCATGTCTCGAGATTTCCGAGACATAAATTACTCTGAGGAAGGAAGAAAATGCAGCCAGACATCACATGGAAGTATTCTATGAGTTAGTGAAACCACACACAGCGAGATAAGAGGAAACAACTTTAGGAAAAATTTGCATATCCAATTCTGTATGATGTTCTGTATTCTGTAGATTGTTTCGTTTTACTTATCTCTTGTGTAAAAATATACGTCGCTGCACCTATATACAATAGTCATGTTCTTAGGATAAAGTGGAAATAATTTTAAATAAAATAAGTATGATATATACTAATTAATAGTCTGAAGAAGAAGGTTTTCATAATTAATAAATTTGAAGTAATTTAAGTTCGAAAAAAAGCCCCTCTCGTATTTTTTTAAAAAAATATTTTGACACAAAAATTTCTAGTACTAGTTTTTAATTATGTTTTTATTTGAGTAATTATTTATAGTTAATTTTTGTAGTTAAAAATTATCTAGATAAACAAAAATTTTGACATCAATTATTTATGTTATAAACATTTCAAGTACAGGAGCCAAAATATTCGTTATTATTTATTTAATAAATTTTTTAGTATCTTTAACTGTTCATCCTAATGAGTTACAGGGATTGAGTTTGAATTTTAATGGCGCAAGGGCCAACTTCGGCCAAGCTGCGCCAAACACTCTTTAACCCTCTAAGCAGTCTGCACTTAAAGCCTTGCCATTCTGGAGATGCTTCGAAAATGCACCACACGTATTTTTTT
>BMAV01001078.1:77513-134227 GCA_019973955.1 Trichonephila inaurata madagascariensis
AGAGAGATCGGAACCCGGTTTTATCCCAGTAACATCAAGGAAAGGCATCGTTACGGTGGTCCTGGAGTTCTTTCTGGGTTGGCATTATGCTGAACGGCGGAACTGAGCTTCATATTTTCGACAGATGGCCTGTAACCGGGGATCGCTATTGTGAGGAGGTACTTCTTCCCCATGTGCATCTTTTCCGAGGTGCCATTGGCCCAGACTTCATTTTTATGGATGACAATGCCCTGCCACATCGCACTCTTGCTGTTGAGGAGCTGCTGGAAAGTGAAGATATCACTCGAATGGATTGGCCAGCGTGCTCCCCAGATTTTAATCCCATCGAACATGTGTGGGATGCTTTGGGGAGACGTATTGCCATACGCTTACATCATCCGGAGTGCAACCAACAACTCAAACAAATGTTGATTGAGGAATGGGCACTCCTACCTCAAGAAATGTTGTACCAGCTGGTTCTGAGTATGCGGAGACGGTGCAAAGCAACCATTGTAGTAAGGGGAGGGCATATACTATATTAAGGAATACTTGCTTGTTGTTCTTCCTGTTGGATAGACAATCATGAGTCACGATACTAAGCGTTCAATAAAGCTTGTTTTTGTTTGATTCCATACCGTATGCGTTGTATTCCTTTTTCAGCGCCGATGCTTTCGTCATCCTTTACGTACATAATACTCTCTCTCATTTCAGAATTTCATGTCTCTCAGATGATTTTTTGTGAAGTTATGGCAATAAACCCACCTGTTGCTTAAGTTTTGCACACCAGTGTATTTGTTTTAGGGAGGGATAAAAGTGGCTGGAGTAAATCTAAAGGTGGGCATTTTATTTATGTGATATTTTCAACTGTTTGGTTGGAATTGTTTACAATTGAGGTTTTTGTAGCCTGGGCATAGGTTTGGACTAACTGTGGCACTATTAGTGTTCGGGCTTCTACATATGATATATTTTTATTAGTTTTGAATTCCTGAATTTGTTTTTCGTTTTTCCACTTTGGGCAAAGTTTTTAATCAGCAGTATGGGGTTGAGAGAAGTTAATACATTTAGGCTCTAGACTGCAATCTGTGGAAGCATGTCCAACAGATGCACATCTAGAGCAAGTAAGTTGACCGCGGCAGGAAGTTTGTGAATGTCCGAAACATCGCAGATGATTCGGAATGTATGGGCGAAATTTGCAGTTAATGTAGCCGACTTTTATTATGGGTGGAAGTTTCGGGCTATTGAAAGTTAAAATTAAATGTTTTGTAGGAATAATGGTAGCATCTTTTTTTATTGTAATCCTCCAGACTTGAATCACACCCTGATCAGAAAATCCTTCAAGCATTTCTGATTCAGGAGTGCTCAACAAGTCGGGTTCAGAAATGACACCGCGAGAAGTATTCAGTGATTTGTGAGGACTTATTGTTACGGGAGAATCGAGAAAAGTGTTTGCTAGGAGAAAAGATTTCGTTTGTAAAGTGGACACAGTCTCTATCAGTAGATCCCCGGATCGTAAACGTTTGACAGATTTCGGTTCTCCACCTATTCCAATTAGTGACTTATGAATGGCAAATGGGGATTTTTTAGACATTTCAATGTTTTGCAATGGTATCAATAAAAATCTTACATTGGTAGCAATTTGACCGATGTTAAATTTGTTGGGTAATACGAGGCCTTTACCCGGGCACAGCAACATTGGATCCATAAGAACGCGTACACAACTTCGTCCTGGCGTGCCTCCAACCACCACGGAGTCCACCAAGGGAGGCAGTGTGCCGTTCATCTGGTCAAAAATCAGGCGCGGCGCTTACCTGGAGTACACCCAGAATATAATGCTACAGTACAGGGCGAGGATCCAACGGGTAAACACGACACCCCTTATCTGCAGCACTAATCCTATAGCAGTGTCTCTTCGGGGACACCGAAGAGAGGTACCACCAGCCGATTGACAGGAGCGGGCTCACTCCTTCCACCCGTCTACAGTGAAGCGTGAGCGAAAGGGAACGCAGAGGTATCCCCAGAACACCATTTTCCTCCTTACGGGACGCCGCACACGACAAACATGCGGGTTGGCTAACCAACGGTGTTAGTCGAAAACAAATAAAGCAACATAATCAAAAAATTTAAATAAATATACGAAAAATATAAACTAAATTAACACAATACAAAATGTAAACCATGTTAATGGATGAGAAAAACAGACATGGCACACACACGAATAAAGTAATTGGTACTTATCAGCCTCCGCCTTAATTCTAAAGGTGGTTGATGGCATGCCACATACAGGCTTGTGACAGGCGAAGTTCTGAAAGCATCAGAGATGATTCTCAGAGCAGAATGATGTATTGTGTCCAATCGTTTAAAAACAGATGTACGAGCAGAACCATACACTACAGAACCATAGTCCAAACGTGAAAGGATTAGTGCTTGATATACTCGGAGTAATGAGACTTTATCGGCTCCCCATAAGGTGCTTGACAGTACTTTTAAGATATTGAGGGATCGTTCACATTTCTTTCGCAAGTAAAGAACACGTGGAAGGAAAATGAATTTACAGTCAAAGATCAGGAGTTACAGGAGTAACAATCATTCTATTATACATACAATCAGACACACAGCAATACGTCGACTTACTCTACTCCGACTTACGCGAGTATGGAGTTACGCGAATTTTCAAATGTTGTTGATTCGTATTTTGTTTGAGAAAAAAAAATTAATAAAATTTGTAATGTAATTGAAAAAGCTGTCGATCTTGGCAAGAAAATATATTTACAAGTGGGGATAGTGATACAGCTGAATTCCCACACTCAGAAGTTTATTAGCAGTTTTAGATTTTATGAATCCTTCTGCATCAAAGTAACTTCGATTTGTATTTGTGTTATCTAAGATTTTATTAGACATAAACGTTTTTTTCCCCGAAGTTATTATTTTTTTTCCTGTCCATAGTTCTAACAAAAAATAATTTACATGTATTTTTTGAGGAATAACACCCTGACTTACGCGGTAATAACTCAGTTTGACCTATCACGGCGTAAGTTTAGGATATTATTGTACATATATTTATATATGCACTGAAGAGCCAAAAAAAAACTGGTACACCTGCCTAACATCGTGTATGGCCCCCACGAGCATGCAGAAGGGCTGCAACATGACGTGGCATGGATTCGATTAATGTCTGAAGTAGTGCTGGAGGTAACTGACACTATGAACCCTGCAGGGCTGTCCATAAATCAGTAGGAGTAAGAAAAGGAGGAGATCTCTTCTGAATAGCATGTTACAAGGTATTTCAGATATGTTCAATAATGTTCATGTCTGGGGATTTTGGGGGCCAGCGGAAGTGTCTATATTCAGAAGAGTGCTCCTGGAGCAACTCTATATTAATTCTCGACGTGTGGGATGCTGCATTGTCCTGCTGAAATTCCCCAAGTCCGTCGGAATGCACAATAGACATTAATGGGTGCAGTGGATCAGACAGGATGCTTACGTACCTGTCACCTGTCAAAGTCGTATCTAGACGTATCAGGGGTCCTATATTACGCCAACTGCACACGCTCCATACCATCACAGAGACTCCACCTGCTTGAAAACTTCCCTGATGACATGTAGGGTCTATGGATTCATGAGGTTGTTTCCATACGTCCATCAGCTCGATTCAATTGGAAACGAGATTCGTCAGACCAGGCAACAAATTTCCAGTCATCAACTCTCTAATGTCAGTGTTGGCAGGCCTAGGCAAGGCATAAAGCTTTGTGTCGCGCATTTAACAAGGGTACACGTGTGGGACTTTACTTCCGGAAGCCCATATCTATGATGTTTTGTTGAATGGTTCGCATGGTAACACTTGATGGTGGTCCAGCATTAAAATCTGCAGCAATATGCGGAAGGGTTGCGCGTCTGTCACGTTTAGTGATTCTTGTTAATCGTCGTTGGTCCCATTCTTGCATGATCTTTTTCCGAAAACATCGATCTCCTAGATATGATGTTTTACAGGGTTTCCCATATTCATGGTACACTCATGAAATGGTCGTTCGTGAAAATACAAATTTCATCGCTACCTCGCAGATGCTATGTCCCATCTCTCGTGCGCTGGCTATAACACCAATTCAAAATTCACTTAAATCTTGATAACCTGCCATTGTAGCAACACAATAACCTATCTAACAACTGTGCCAGGCATTCGTTGCCTTATATAGGCTTTGCCGACCAGAGCGCCGTAATCTGATTGGTTTCATATCTCTTTATTTACATACGCATATATGTACCAGTTTTTTTGGCTGTTCAGTGTATAATGTTAAGAATGCTGAACAGTTCAGTCCATTCCGATTATAACAGGTTTCATGTTCAGAAAGGCTTGGTTCAGCTCAACAAAACATTTCTGCCATATTCGGCAAGTACGATTATTGTGGAAATATTCGAAATATAATTTAAGTGGCAAGAATTTGAATGAACCTGCCATCATATGCACATCTCTGCTTGCATGGAACAAAATCGAGCTATTCTCGGACTGAATGATAACTGAGGGCGACAATTTGTTACCTTGAAAACATTGCAAGGAAATGAGAAATTTTGAACTTGAAAAACCTGCCCTTCTCATCTCTTTACCGAAGTCGAGCCTAAGTAAGAGAATGTTATGAGCGTGATGGGACTTTAAAGGACCAATATATTTTGAGATGTTGAAACAAAATGGAAATCGAAATTTCGAGAGGTACTGTCAGTAACTGGATAATTTTAAAAAAAAACACTCCAAGAAAAGAGTTTAGCGATGTTCAATAGGAAGGACAACATACTGCTTCATGATATTGCCAGAACACATGCTGATTTGCAGATTCGTCAAAAAATCGCAGATCTGGGCTGAGAATTTCTGTCACATCCACTGTACTCTCCTGACTTAACACCCTTCGGTTATCACTTATGCCTGTCCTTACAAAACATTTTTCAGGGCAAGAAATTAAAAATTTAAAAGAAGCATCAGATTACAATTTTTTAAATTTTCACCTGTACGGAGAGGGCTTTTTATATAAAGTATACAGGTTGCCATCATGCTGGAAAGATGTCCTAAATAACGGTGGTATGTTATTCAAAAAATTTCATTCAAGGTTTGACAAATTTATTACTTTGTTTTATTCTAAAAACGGACAGAATTTTTCGAAAGACCTAATTTATATTTAATTAGAAACATATAAATCAATATACACTTTCAAATATTCCATTTTTTTATGCAATCATACGAACTGAAACATTGCAATATTTTTTTTTTATTTTGAATTACAAGGTGCGTTCACACAGGCGCGTATTCATAAGAAAAGTAAAGAAAGAAAAATCTCAAAATGGTAAAGAAAAACAATTCACTTAGTGAAAATTGCATAAAAATTATACATTAAACAAAAATGTAGTATATTTTATGCAATTGAAAATAATATAACATCGCCTAGTTTGGATTTATGAAAAAATGATGGGTTGCAATCTTCTAGAGAACAAGGCGATCGAATTTTGCGCAGTATCTCGTGTTATTTCAATCCACTCTTGTAACAATCCCTTTTTCCTCTTGATCTATTTCGAAAATTGTATTCTCTCATATTTCCGTCACAAGTGTATTACATATATGTTTAATTAGATTAAACTCTAGTTATTGAGAAGTGTTAAGGTGGGATATATAGATACTTTGTAAAGGAGACATTATGCCTCAATCTTCACAGTGACTTTGCAATATCTTGAAGAATTTGAAACGCTTTAACCTTCAGTGAAATCTAATTTACCAATACGAACATCCGACATTTATCTTCAAACCAATTCAATACATTCTCATGCGTCATATAGCAGGGACAATATCATTATCTTCAAATCATTCTAATTTCTTTATCATTAAATCTTGTTTCGTAAAACGTTTTAGAAAATACGATAAATATTATTAAAAAAAACTTAGAATGCTTCTGAATTTTTTTTTCTACTATAAAAAAAGTTTAGAAATAATCTTTGAAAAAAATGCCTCATGATATGTCTTATTTAATTTCTTTGCATATTTTGTCTTTTAATTTCATTTACAGGGCAGTTGCCACCTATGTGCTTTAAGATTCTTTTTTTTTACTTTTGTTAAGATTAGATTTAGTTATTGGATCATAGAGCTAAATAAAAGTATTTTTACATTTTTATAAGATATTGTTTTACTATAGTTTAAGAGTAAAAAAATAAGTGTACATATTTTATTGTGCTGTAATTTTTTATTTGTGGGGTGACTGCTAAAAATGCAATATGATTTGCATACAGTTTTTGAAAGACTTTTGGTGATTTACTTTTTCAATTGAACATATTATGATTAACTCTAATTCAGGTGCTAACAAACCTCTTTTGAGTATTTTTTTAATATTTGCTACTTCTTGTTAGAATTTTGTTGGTTCCTGGTGTACTCTTTCAGTTTGAGATCATATTTTTCTCACTTTTTTGCAGACGGAGATCCAGATGCTTGACTTACTTTCACCAACTGTAGAAGCGATATTTCTTTTTGTTAAAGAACATTGATCTTACACAGAGATAGTTTTTACTTGTTTCCATCTGTGTATTATAAGCATATGAAAGTAAAGAGCTTTACACCAAGCTAAAAATAAAATCACGCAACATCTACTTGTTATACTTATAAGCTCACAAAAATCATGCTAAGTCAAGCAACCTGTTTTGTTGTATTTAAGGGAGATCATTCATGCCCTTTTAGACAAGTAAAATCAGTTTGAGGCTGTTTCAGGCGGGCTTCGCTGGATCACCAACATTTCTCAAAATAAACTCCCAATTAATTATCTCTATTTGCATTTAGAATCCACAAATGAAGAATATGTTAAGGCATATTTAAGGGAAAATATAATGTATTAAAATAAATATATGCTAACCATATTTTTATATGAATACGAAATAAGCTTTAATGCAATTAGTGGAAGATATATTTAAAATTTTGTGCTCTCAAAATATAAGAGTTAACTGCATTAAAGAAAACGTGCTTGTTTATATATAAAATCATCAATATTTTTGAAAATAAACTTAAAATCATGCACGTTAATTGTCTGAGTTCGGTCATTTTCTAATGTCTCGTTAAAATAAATAATACAATAATTCCAAGAATTTCATTCCTAGCACGAAATTCAAACTATAACTACGATTGTCAAGACATATATGTGCATCTCATTTTTTTTTATATTCTGAAAAATATATTCCAATTTCTGGAGATTTCAAAACAATTTCTGAATAAAATCCAAGTTTGCACATTTTATTTATTTTCTGACTGTTTTTTTTCTCCTTTACTCCTCACGTAGGTTTTGTTACTTTCACTCAATTATCTAGCTTGATATTTCAATACTTGTGAAGCCAACATTTTGCCATGGCGTAACAATGAGCTATCCACGAGGTCTATCGTCTCTAATTTGGGTTTGTTTCCGTCCAACTAAATTCACACTTTGAACTAGAACAACTCCAATCCACAAACAAACGTCACTACTAAATATCATACAAGTATTCAATGAGATACATCATAGAAAAAAGTGGGGAAATATCACCGCTCAATTACACTTTGAATTATAGTGGCTCTTATTCCTGAGTTATTATCTGGAATTACAATCACTATATATTCGAAGTTAGAATATTTCTCGTAGGCACGATTTTCAAATGTTGCGTCTAATTTTAGACAAGAACCAATTATTTATTACTGGATTATTTTCATGTCTACATATCAAGTATTTAGGGCTATAGCTTAAATTAATAAAAGTAAATTATTGCTATTATTTATTGGTCGTCTGTTCGTATCCATCTCAATGGCGTTTCAATCACTACCACGTTCAGATCATCAATGAAACCTCTTAGATCATTGAGAAAATAGTGTGTCGCGATGCCACTTCAATCAACCCGAGAAGAAAGCACCACGACACACTATTTTCACAAATGATACTTAAAACAAAGCAATTTTAATTTCTGAATCATATGATGCTCAGATTTCTAAATTAAAAATATTTATGTTGACTATCTTCTTAGCCTTATATGTACATTTTAATCCTTATATGTGGCATTCTGAAGCACATATATTCTTGACATGTGTTCTTGTTCCTTATGACACCTGATAGACAGTAACGTCAGATCAAAAACCACAAAATTCATCGTGGAAAAGGGAAACATGAACGCCTGACATTAGCCGTAGCTTTTGAACATCATACGAGGGGCATTGCGATTGATGATGATAGTTGTCTCTTTAATGTTCTTTTTTTAAGGTTTAGGTAATAAACATGTTTTGTCCTCTTATTTTTGTTTTGTGTCGTCACTGCAGGCCAGGAAAGCATTTATGGCCATGCATTGTTGTGTGACTTTTCATCGTTAAGGTGTACTCCCTCAGTCCTGAAAGTTTATAACCATTATACTGGTACACCCTGAATAGTTATGGCGATTATCATTTCAAATTATTTAACTTAACATATATAAATGTGAAAATAACACTCAAATATTATAAAATGGAATCAGTAATTGATTTTTATCGCAAACTTTTCTTACATATAATAAAATTGTAATATTTAAAATTTTACGTCTATTTGGAATTCTTCAAACCAATTGAAAAACTCTTTTTCTAAGCAAAGCGCTCACGATTACTGAAAAGAAAACTGTTAACTGAATAATAAAAATTCTAAAGATGTAACTTTTTTTTTGTTGCTATGTTTTAGGTTTCTTGAAAATAAAATAAACAATGAAATTACCGTACTTTAAATACTTTGTAAAAGGTGTTTGATGTCACATTAAATTTTTAAATGAAGTAAAAACTTCACACTAAAACAACATAGTGAAAAATGAATTCTAAATTAAAGCGTGCGAGAGATATTTCTCTAATTTAGATAAAGTTTGAACACTCCTTATTTAATAAGCTTAATAGAGATTTCTCATGTTTTGTATACTACCAGTAATGAGAAGGAAAAGGAATTTATTTGTTCCTAAACATAAGCTCAAATTTGAAATAATTATTTGTATTTGCATCACTTAAATAGTATCATGAATTGTATCCTCACCATTTTATCTTAATTTGTTCACTAAAATATGTCGTTTTAACTCTATTTTATGCTTCATAAATATAAATAGTTTATGCAAGGGACTCGAATTCTTTACTCAGTAAGTTTATTGATAGAACTAATGACCAAAGATAATTACCTTTTCGAGAAATCTAACGTAGCTCTAATGTTGTGATAAGAGAATCTCATTAAAATTGTTTCTAAAAATGTAATAATTTTTAAGGTAATTACTGAGTTCCACAAAGAAAGAATGTTTTCAAAATAAAATGTAAATATCTGTTTCTTGACAATCTAACTTCCAATAAAGAAAAGGTTAGATTGTTATGGGAATTACATTTCCTAGATTATTCAGTTGAAAGTTAAAGCAATTTAACTTTTAATCTGTATCAAGAGACAAATATTCTTAAGTATATCTGGACAAAAATAATTTTTTTCAGGAACATTAAAACGAGCTGTACGTTTCAGAATTACTTTAATCTTTTCAAATACATTTCTTTTTATGAAAACGCCTCCATCAATTACCAGAAAATTACTAGCAAAATGTTAGAAATATATATAAAATAAAATAAACAAAAATTTATGTCTAATAACTTCTTCAAGAAAGTTTTATATACACTTTTGTGGTTGCCATTAAATTTATCACACCATGAAGGATGGTTGATGCAAATGTAAAATCCATGAAAGGAGAAAATATTGGAATATACACAATGTTGGCATTACATTAATCGTAATCAATAATAACAGGAAAAAGAAACGACATCTGAAAATATGTAATAAAAAAAATTCTGCAGGTTTCTCTTTCGGACATTGTATTTAAATGTTGGTTGTTTGGTAGAATATTATGTTATGCCTTGTATAAGAAAGATAAATGGTTATTAGCTCAATTCAAAATGTGTGAGCTGTAAGCATTATAGAGCCAAAATCGTGGACTATAATAAATGTGGCTTGTCGTTTCGTGATATTGTCACTCTCACTGATTTGAATTCAATAACTGTCATACGAATATCGAAATCAAGGTTTCAGGAGGGTCGTAATAAAATCCTTGTAGATTTTTAATTCATTCCCACAACTAGCGTTGCGACATAGCCATCCTGTGATGACTATGTCTATCCGGATCCGCGTAAGCTAGAGGTGTGGGATTATCAAAATGATGAGACATATTGGATTCTTAATACAACTTTTATTAAGAATAACTTATATTACTTAATTCTAATTGACAACTTTCTTAAAGTGAGAGTTAACACCCAATTAAACCTTATATTCAAGTCAGATCACGCAACTAGATCATTTATCTTAATTATAATAAATTAACCGATTCATCTAACTTCCTATACAAAATATTACCTTTTGCAGAGTCTCCTTCCTTCAGTGATTGAGTAACACCTATAATGTAACTTTATATGCGAAGATTCCAACTTCTTTATATTTTAATTTACATGAACGTATCTTTCCTCCAGAGCTATAGGACATCTAACTCTTGATCCGAATGATTCCACACTAAGTTATCTCTAAACTTGCCGCTCCTTATCATCAAAGCTTCTATCTTTTTAAAGTATATCTCATTTACATATTTGATCCATTTATCTTCTTGGTATTGGGTTGGAAAGGTTTTGCCATTAATCGTGGCCGTCAAAGAACATAGGAGTTATGTTAGAAGAAGGACGCGAGAGACGTCACAGCGTCCAACAAGACATAATTGTTATCAGGTTGTTATAGGAGGATCAGTCAGCAAGTAGGCTTGTTTGCGACACAAGTATCTGCACGGTAATTGTGAAGCATTTGGATCAGTACAGATTGTCAGAGGATAGCTATTATTGCAGCTACCATTAACATTGCAGCATTTAAGCACTTGGCGACAGTATGCATCTTAATTGAAAACAAAACAAGATACAGGGTGACACCAAGGCGTCTTTACAGACGAGCTTTAGTACGTTTTGAAGCATAATTATGTAACCATACGTGTCTGGAGAAACCGAGGAAAACGAATGTGGTTTTCTTACATTCAATATCATCTTAGAGAGTTTGCACTTGTATAAGGACATGAGCAACTACTTTGTATGTGATAACATCATTTCTTGTTAGCGTCGCATGTAATCTGAGCAGCCATTAATGCATTTCTGAGACCTTAATGCAGGTGGCTTTGCCATATTTGTGTAACGTTTCAGACATCTTCTTTTTAACACGATAACATTAGATCCCATGTTTTCTATAGTGTCCAGACCTACTTCTACGCAGAGAGTGTTGTTTTCCAGGTCAGCACGATCTTCGGATTTCTCCCCCATCGAAAACATCTAATCATAAGTTAATGAGAAATAAAATCACACCGCATGGCTTGAGATGCTGAAAGTACTTGAAAAAGTATGGAGTAACATACCCATATCTGTCAACCCAGTCCAGATCAACTCAATTCCTAACAAGGTTAGAGCCACTTTAACTACAATATTTTGAACCTGGGGCATTATTTTCAAAACTTGCATATCGATGAATTCACAACAAATCCAATCATGTATTCTTCCTACAAAGCTGTAAAAGTACATTTAGGAAAGATTTGTTTCTTTCTTTCTTGAAGCATTTCCTAACATGTAGAACAGTGTAGAAAAATTTGTTTAAATTCGATTACATGCAAAATAGTATTGCAAATTGAGTGTAATATAATTTTAAGGAGGACAGAGCTCAGTACAGATAAATATTAAATTTTTCATCATATTATTGTTACAAATTAAATTAGCATATTCAAGTGCTTCTCAAACGTTCAATATTTATGACCAAATTTTCAGTCATAATTTTCTTAGAGGCCCGCCCTCCCTCCCCTTCATTTATACAATAACAAGATATTGAATGTACTAATAATGTACTTTGGAGTAAAGCTACAATACGACTTAATACGATAATGACGTAAAGCAACAATACGACAAAGCTACAATACGACTTTAATTATCAACGGTAGAAATTATCAAGATAAGCATTAATTTTTTTTATATATGACAAGCCCATGGCGTCTCTGGTAATTGTTGAACTTGTTCTTAAATTGGTATTGCTAAATTAACGAATACATTGTGCAGTACTCTGATACATGTATTATATCAATGAGTTTTTTTTATCTTTAGTATGTCAGAATGTATTTTGTTTTATGCTTTCTTTTATAGTAAATTAAAAATATTTTAAATAATATTTCATTTTTGACTTTTCGATGTGCTCGTGGCTTCATTGTTGGACTACCCCACCCCCTTAGAGGGGCATGCCCCAAAGTATAAGAAAATCTGGTATATTCTAAATAGTAGGTCCTATTGCTGTACTTAATGAATTCAGCTGCTACTAAGTACTAAAAAGGAGGAATAATGGTTCAATTTAGTGAACGTGGGAATAAATTGATTTAATCAACAGTGACAAGTCTACAAACCAGAAATTGTGATTCAGTAAACTGTGCTATAAAACTAAAATTTGAAAGAATTTAGATTCTTATTATGGCTATTAAGCCTTTAACGAAAATGTTTTGTTCTAAGAAGGAGTGATTTTATTATTTTATGCATTCCTTTGGTATATAAGTGACTCGCGACCAGACCAACAAACTGGCAGGATGTGTAGGAAGTACAGACACGACTCGGAATCACATAGGAATGCATTGTCGCAAATGCCATAGTTGCGAGCTATGGTACAAAAAACAGAGAAAAATAACAGAAATATCAATACACTAATGAGACAGAAAACATTCGATTGAGTGGTTGTACTACAACAGATGTTGAAAAGTGTATTTTCTTATTCTAGGTTCACATAAGGAGTTTGGTGTATGAGACGCCTCTTCCTTCAGTTGAAGGGAACGCTTCAATACCTGTAGCTGCCGAGAGAATACGTGACATGCCAGAAATCTTCCAAAACACACGGAACTCCATTCAGAGTTGCTGTCAGGCCTACCAGACGACTTCTAACCATAATTTCGAGCACTTGTTGTAGTACAACAATTTCTATGATATGCTTTCTGTCCCATTAATGTGTTGCTTTCTCTGTGTTTTTTTCTGTTTCTTTGCACCTTATCTCGTAACTGCGGCGTTTGTAACCCTGCATTTCTATGTCATTTTGAGTCATCTATGTTCCCCCTACACACACCACCAGTTGTACATCTGATAACAAATCACGATGTATATTAATCAGTAAAATAAATACTATTCAACCTAATTACACATTTCACAATTTAGGTAGGTTTTAAACAAGTTAGCATTTGAAATAAAACATCTTTGGGCTATTCCAAATATCATTGGCTATTAATTTACGGATAATTATTTTAATCTCTTTTACTGTGTATATAAATTTAAGCAAACACATTTTTTGGCAGAGTCTCTTTATATAATTCATTTTCTTTCGTAATTTCTCTCATATCTGACTTCAGAATTTTATTTTTATGAGTTTGACGTAGCTGATACAAAATAGTGCTTCTGCAAAAGTTATATATATTTAGGAAAATAGTTTAATTTTATTCTCTAAAATATTTAAAGAAAAATCTTAATAATTATTGAGAACTCTGTTGAGAACAATTAATCTTTACCTAAATTACTAATATTCGAATATGTGCATTGTTTTATAATTGTTCTTTTATTGTATGTATATTTACGAATCGTTTTTATTGATGGAACTGGAAATTTGTTGTTAAAGAGAAGATTAAAAACGTAAAACATATATAAAATAATCTGTAAACGAGCTACACCATTAGGAAAGTAACTGGAAAAAATATGCACAAAACTTTTTTTTATTTATTAATGATAAAAATGTATTGTTAATTATTCCCACTATTATTTCAAATTAAAATATTCTTGTGAAGAGTAATTTAATCGGATGATGGAGTTATGTAAAACTTAATGACATTTTTGTCTTGATTAAATTTTTTTATTATTTAAGACTAGAACATCCGGGATTTTGATTACCCTTAAACATCCACCGGTGCCATTTCGGCACTGTGTTACAAAATATAAAAAATAATTGTAATAATTAAACAATGGCTGGACTATTGTAAATAGGGTTTAGTTTTAAAACATTTATAATATTATTTCATGTACTTATCATACATTATGATTCTTTACGTCATACAAAATTTTAACAAAACGAATTACTTAAATCTTGTCAAATGGAATAAAACATTATTATTCATAAACATTAGTATAATAAGCAAAATCGTAATTTTTATGAAAATGCGAGTTTTTTAATCATTATTTGTCGTTTTTATTCTTAATGATTTGTACATACCTCATTTGTAATAAATACAGTGATATTCAATTTTTCCTATACATTTTCCACACACCATTTTCATACAAGAGAGACACACATTTTTTTTAGTTGTATTCCCATTACACTCTTTAATTCAGCATCTTTTGAGTTTAAGCGAGTATGTAATTTCTTTAAATTCAGCATCTACAGAGTTTTCAAATTCCTTACCCTTTCGTAGTTTGAACGTAATAACAGAAAAAACAAATGCTTTGTAACGAGACACAACGAGTTTAGTATAACTGACTCATTTCCGCTGTAAACCTAAAAACACTGTATTCAAGGTCAAGTAAATGTCTGATATTACTTCAGTAAGTTTGTGTTACTAATGGTATCTACTTGGTGAACTATCTTTTGCTGAACAGCAGCTATTTATAATAATAAATTTTATTGGTGTCGAAACAACACTAGTGTACGTTCTAGGTATATTTAACTGTAAAGTATCTCCTAATTAACCTAGAACCACCATAAAAAATAATTAAATGTCACTTAAATTTTTCTAAATCTCTACAAAATGGCCAAAAGGAGAATATACATTCAACAGGCCCTGGTGGCCAATCTACACCAAAGGACGTACTAGTGTTAAAGTTTAAAAATAATAAACACGTCTGTAAAGAAAATTTTAAAGTAAGAAAAACATCTCCTGGAAATTTTAAATGGGTTCATTCCTTAAAAAGAAAATCATATTTTCTTCCATCTTCATAAATATCTGTATTTTAATAATAAACAAATATAATGCACCAACATCATTCAGCCATGAGGCAATTTTAAAAACTTTATTAAAAGACAAGTAATCTTAGTTTATTTTTAACATCGAATACACTTATGTAAACCCCTCTAACGTCTTTCCCAAATAATGACTAAAATCTCCCAAAATACTTATGAGTTTCTGTCACGCTCTTAGGTATAATTTACGGTGTACGAAGAATGATGAAACATACCCTTGGTAAGATAACGTTACGTGTGCATATATTCATGATTTACTTTCCAGAATATGCCATGAGAATTTCGTAAACTGTTTAACTATGAGAATTAAACTGTTTTAAGCACGAGTAATGTTTATTACATAAGTGGTATTTCAAATTGCAACTAAAAATTAATTTATTTGTTATTTACCCCTTAAGTGCCTCGGGCGTGTATACACGTCCTGCTGAGCCGGTGCCTTTAGTGCCCCGGGCGTGTAAACTCGTCCTTCCAAAGGAGGACTTTTTGTATTGTGCTGCTCTGTTTAAAACTAGTCACCCAGCCTTGGAATATAACACCAATAGATTGACAGTGCTTCTAAAGAATTTACTTATTTCGGAGAAGAGTGAGGAAGGAATTTGAAAGGGTATATTCCAGGAACTAGGAAATTCATAGCTAAGCAGTTTTTCTTGGGTTTTTTTTCTCGTTTGAGTGGGCTCTTTTCTATTATTCATTTGCTGTTGTTTTCACTTATCATTTGTAATAGGAGCTATACAATTTTTTGTATGAATGAATTGAATGTGATACGGTTTATGTGTTAAATCATGTTTCAGGATATATCAACGAACAGATAAGTTATAATTTATTTTTTATAAAATAATTGTTGACATTAATTTTTTTTTTATTTTCACATTTTATTATTTCACATTTTTCCTTTCTTTTCTTACTTTTTTAAAGTGAAAGTAAAAAATTTTAAGTTGAAAAACATGCCTTTTCTTTTCTCCAATAGACCACGTAAAAAAGTGCGCTTCTGGGAAACACGGTGGCACTTGGTTGGGAGGGTGAATTGCGTAAATTTTCCTTGGCAGTTAAGGGGTTAACGAAAATATAAATACAAAATTTTAAAACTCAAAACAAAATGATTTATTTAAAACAATTAAAAGATGTTTCACTGTACAACAACGCTTACAATTAAAACCCATTGCAATAAAACAACCAAATTCGTTAGTATTAAAATTCTATAAAAAACAAAATAATAGTTTGCCAATGTATGCTTGCTTAGTTAAGAATAGGAAGAGAATTCTAACAGTATAAAACACACAGCTTCAATTTTAATTAGATTTGTTGGACAACAATTTGCAATATTAGCATATATTTCAAAAGTATACTAAGCACCCTGTACTACGTTTACATTCTTTCCACTTTAATGTTTCCAGGTACTGACAAAATGAATGGAGTATTAATCATATTAGTGTTTTAACGCGTTTTATGTAAATTTAACTTAAATTACATGAAATAGGAACTATAAACTTAAAACTTTGGCAACAACGCCTCTTTGCTTACCATCACAGTCAGTACAGTGGTTATTATTCAATACACACGGATATTTCGAAACGAAATGATTACGTTGTCTGTGAAGGCGTGATTTAATTTAAAAAGTATGGTTATTAGCTCGACATTTCTCGTAGCATTTTCACTCCCAAAGTTACTTTCATATACTGTGCACTTCAATTAATTAACTCCAGTAGGTCCTGTAAATATTGCATCCATATTGATAGTCTTGGAACAGCTTAAAAACTGTACTGATCGGTGTCATCCCGTGTTGTGTGATATGATCGACATTATGAGTCGACTGCATGACAAAGTTTTTGATATAAAATTTTGCTGGATACTAAGCAACACATGTATCTTAAGAAACGAGCTAGTAGACATCGCAGCTCGGTCGGTAATGACCCTCTTGCCGCTGCCGCGTTTTTACATGGAGCTCCATCGTATTTAAAGTGTTTGGCAGAAATCATGAAATTTAAAGACTGATAATAAGCTACATTGCGTTAAACCTGTCATTGGAGCATAGCCTGTAATGCCGATGAGAAGTGTGGAAGTCAAACTGACACGCCTTTTGCTACGGCTCGAAAAATAAATATTTTGATTTTACAGGTTTTGAAAGTTTTTCCTACCTCTAATATTCTAAAATTCACATTTAAAACAATAGTTACACGCTACTGGTGTATTATAAAATTAGATAATAGCTCTACAACCATCTAATGATATAATATAACGATTAATTCATTGCAAAAAATTATTTAATACAGTGGATACCAAAGAAGACTATATTTCTCTTATATCTAATGTTAAGTGTCTTTAAACGATAATCTTTGTTTTTACCCCGCATCGCCTTGTCGAAAACTTATTATGCACTCTCTAAGCAGCTGCAGCAGTGCTGATTGAATGTTTTTGATAATATGATGGTAAGCACTGACACGTCTATGGAAACAAATATGAATAATAACGAAATCTTGGCAAACATATAATGAAATGTCACCTTTTGCTCAAACATTTAAGTACGATGCGTAACCTGAAGATATTTTTCCAAGTGTTGAAAAAAAAAGAAAGAAAATTTTTGACTGCCTACATTCTTTTATCTCTGAAAGTAGTACCTTCAAAAATGTATTAAATTTCAACATTTATTTTTTCGGAATTTTGTTGAAAATTTCTTTCTTTTATTAAAACAACTTTAAGCAATAGGTGGAATAAATTTCATTTATTTCAGAGGATTCTTCACAGTTTGTAAATTTTTGCAATAGTGGTATATATACGAGTATATATGTTACCACTAAAGTACAGAAATAATTTAATCTGTAGATGAACTACGCAGAAAAAATACATCAACTAGAGGGATTCATTAAAGTGCCGAAAATATATTCATTTTTCGAATTCTCTAGATAATCTATATATTACCCATTAGATACTTGTTAATCTGCAAGTTACTAACTAGGTACTCGTTAAAATGAAAATAAATTCTTAGATGAAACAACAGTAACACTTAAAATAAAGTGTTTTCTGTAAGCTTAACTTAAATTTTATTTATTTTGATACCTAAAGAATCAAGTTAAGACAATCGAACAATCAACAAATTAGCTGATAGAATCAATCAAAAATCTTTTGAAAAACTTAAATACAAAGAATCAAACAACTTAAAATATTATTGCAATTAAGAAAATAGACATAATGTTATTTATTTATTTTTCGATACTTAAAAACTATAATAAAAATGATAAAAGGGTTTGGTCTTAATAGGATTCAAAAATCAATGGCGTAGGGACGCAGGCGGTCATGGAAATTAGTGAAATATGTAATTTCTTTCATTGCGTTATCGATTACTATATCGTTATGTGGAGCTATGCTTTGTAATATTGGAGATTATAACAATTAATTTGTTTCAAGATGATACTGGTCACTGTAATTAATATTATTACAAATTAATCAAAGATTATTTCATAGAATGTATTTATTTTCTCTTCCACTTTGTTTCTAAGTGTTTAGGATAAATTATTCTGGGATGCATCAAAATATCAGACAGAGAGGAATTGAGAGAAACAAACTTTTGAATTTTAATGACATGTGAATATATATATTGCCCAGTTAAAACACAGAAAACTCTTAATTCCACACTTTAACGGAGCAAATCAGTTAATCTGCACAATAAGAGCCTTAGATATTTAAGGGTGATGCATATACAGTCGAACCCTTATATAACGAACCTCTATATTGCGATTTTTCTGTATAGCGAACTTTTTCTTGGAACCTTGAACATTTCACGATTTTCTTCGTAAAATAATCTCTCTTTAGGAAAGTGCACTTTCTGCATAACGAACTTTTTCTTTTGTGATTCAATTTTTGTTCTACCTTTTTTTAAAGTATTTCTGAAAAAATTTCAAGTTATTCTTACTTTAACACATTTTATGGTAGTCATAAATCTTGAACTGATTTTATTAGATCCTAACTCGCGCGTCAAGAGCACTAGATTTCTGGACGTTTCATCCAAGAAGTGCAATTTTTAACCCCCATTGCCCAGTTCACTAGAAGCATCTTCGATATCCTCTTTCATTTTCAGTGGAGTTGTGCCATGTTCTAATTTAAAAAAATGTATGTTTAATATTACTTGTGTGCTTTAAATTATAAAATGTCCTTATAAATTTCATTAATTTTAGTATAAAATTATTTTCTTAGTATTGAAAACACAGTGAATTCCTCGACATTCCTTTTTCTTGTTTTCTTTGCAGTTTTTTTTCTTTCTTTCTTTTTCGATGAGTAAGATATATAAATTAAGCATATATTAATTTAAAAAAAGGTGTAAATAATTATTTTTTTAAATATATACTGTTTATGAATTAAAAATTTGTTTTATTTGGTTTATAAAGTATATTAAAAGATGAACCTCTATATAAGGAATTTTCAATATAACGAACTTTTGTCCAGGATTTAGCGACTTCTTGTCTTAAGTTCCGACTGTACATATATGTCTTTATTGGAACGTTTATTATCGGGATCAGTTTTTTTCTGTTTTTTTGTCAACTACATGTACTGTATATGAATACGTTTTCGAACAGTGCAATGCTCTACAGTTGTTTCATGTGACGCCAAAATTGACGGGAAAACCCAAGGTCAGGGATATTTGGGGAATTTCAGTTGTGTGATTTGGTAAACATCTGCACGGAATATTAGGTTAGTTTGTTTCCAAGTGAGGGGGTGTATACGTGCTCTTTTGTTGAGTTGTGGACTGCTATGGCTTCGAATTCAAAACGGAAGCGCAACGACTGGATCATGGAGACAAAACTTGAAATATTAAACCGTCTCGTGAATGCAGAAAGTGGAGCGTCTCTAGCACAGTTTTATAAAGTTAGAAAGTCAACAAATTCTGACATAAATAAAGGGTCTATCAAATTCTGGCCCGTCTTCTGCGTAAGAGACTGGTATGGAGTGGAACGAACAACAATCAGAGTGCTGTCCTACTCAACTATTGCTGCTCAATAGAATCAGAGTCCTTGCAGCGAAAAAACGATGGTGTACAATGGTACAGCGAAAAGTAAGTGTTTATTTCCCACAATAAAGGAAAAATTGCAACATTTTGCTCCTATTTTGCTTTTTTTTCAAGAACGTTTCCCACATGTGATGATTTTCAATATTCGTATAGCGTCCGGTTTCATTTACTGCATGGATCGCATTTGGTTTTCGCTTATCCCAACGGTGTCAGGTCCCAACTGATTCGGATAAACGACGTTCTACTGTTTTTTTCAGCATTACATATAGGTTTTAATATATTAGAAGGTCATTTAAAATAGAAATAATTCTTCCAGAAAAATAACTTCTTGCCGCAAAATTCCCTTAACTATAAAATTTCTTGCCTGCAATTATGTATCCAAACTAAAACAGAAGTAAATATATATATTAAGCTTTTTAGAGTCAGAACATTTGCCTGGCTTCACACTAATTGTGGTTCACAATTTATTTCTGCGTTTTACCCGTATCTACCAACATGGGTACCCATAAATTGCTAAGAAATGGAGTTTTACGACCTCTTTGGTCGTTTATGAGGGCTCTTGTAGCTTCGACTTTTCTAATCCGAAACGAAGATCACGTGCCTCTAGAAAAGTTACGGAAGTCGTTTTGCAAAATCTCTGAGGCCTCATTTTCTGGCACAGGAAGCTAAATAAAACGGATTTTTCCTTTTTACTTCCGTTAGTCTCTTTCGCAATGGTCAGTCGTGAATGACAATTCCATGAAAGGGGTAATAAAAGAAGCTTGTTCGAATCAGAAACACCAACGTCCAATCACAGGGTGGCCATTTCGTAAGATATTACTTATCCAAAGTCTATGTTACGTGAGACTGAGCTTTTGGAGGTGATTTTTCTATTTGGTGTAATAAAACCAACTTATTTATTCACCGTAAATTTTCACTGTTTTTTTTTTTTTTTGAAGATTTTTTCGGAAATGTGGGAAACATATCTCAATTATCAAAAAAAGAAAAAAAAAATCATTTAATTTATTCCTTCAATTTACATTACAAATTTCAGAAAAAGGAAAAATACTTAGTAATTCAGAATTCTTTCAAGCTTTTTTATTTTGTGACAGCAGTATTTCATGATTTTCTTCCTAATTGTTTATTGTCATATTTTCTGATGGAAATCAGATTTCAAAAAAAAAAATGATACCCAACTTCTTTTAAAAATGAACAGCTTTTCTTTGCAAAACACTTCAGGGTTTATCGCAATAAAATTAAAATTTAAATCTGCGTACATATATACCTATAATAGAGTAATGTTTAATTGTTTTGTAAAAATTTCATAATTAAATTTTAATCGAAATGGTAAATAAAACAAAAACTGTAATCATCTTTAAAATTGTTATAGTCTTTGAACTAAAATATACGCTAACGAAAGAGATCTGGAAATTGATCATTTATAAATAAGGGAGGCTTTTATATATTTTACTCTTAAAATCCTACCGAACTTTTTAAATATAAATATTTAAGCTATTGTGAAAAATATTACTTTGCCGGAATATATTTGTAAGACACACAAAAAAAAAAGAAATGGAAAGGTGGTAAAATAAGGGTTAATTTTACACATAGTATATTTAAAAAGTAGAGAAGAATAGACAGAAAAATAAAAACACAAATATTACCCGTCTGTGGCCGGGAAGGCACAGGCCGTTTTCCATGTCTAGATCGCTTGAGTCCCCAAAGATTAGGTGGTTTTTATCAGTACGGATTGCAGCGTCATCTATTGTTTAAAATGATCTTTATTAACTATAACTATCTGTTACACACACACATACTATGAATTTAAAATATATAATGAATTCAAAAAGAAAACATTTTACAATATAATGAAATACTGGTATTAGTGCTTCAAAGGATGCACGCGCAAATACATGTATACACGCAAGCATATGTATGTAGTTTTTAGTTCTTAAAACTTATATTTCTTTGGAAATGCATCCACATGAATGATTAAAATAAATTAAGAGACATATAAGAAAATGTTTTTCCATACGGAAAAATTGGAATGCAATCCATTTACAATTAACACAAAAGTATTTGAATATTTCTTACTGACATTGAGAGCTAAAGGAGTTTTAGGATTCTTATGAGAGCAAATACCTTTAGAGTTAAGATTTGCATGGCGAAATGTGTTTGGAGATTATTGTCACCATAAAATACAGTATTTTTTACGTTTTTGTTGCATATTAATTGTACTTCAAAGTATGCTCTTATACATTCATTAGAGTTCACAATATTCTTGAAGGTAATTAAGAAAATATCTTTTATTATTCTGTTTAGATCTAATAAATATTGTGCCAAGAATATTACAGATTTGAAGTCGATTCCTTTTCCATTTTTATTTTGTTATGTAATTTTTCTCTTTTAGTTTGCTCAAACAGGAATGCAGGAATTTCAAAGAATATGGAGGTCATTGACTTCAACGAGTTTAGACTTTCAAT
Organism: Trichonephila inaurata madagascariensis; assembly: GCA_019973955.1. Classification (NCBI taxonomy): domain Eukaryota; kingdom Metazoa; phylum Arthropoda; class Arachnida; order Araneae; family Nephilidae; genus Trichonephila; species Trichonephila inaurata. The sequence continues at coordinate 99,956 of BMAV01001078.1, forward strand.
AACATTCCGGGTTTTTAATTTAAAGTCGGTCCCATTTATGTATAAAAATCCGATTTCTGAGCTTGAGGAAAGATTTTCGCCATGTTTGCGTATGATATAAGATAAGGAGGGAAAAACATTGGCGAGATTCAAAAGGGATTCTTGAACTCTTCATCTCTTTGAAAGGTAACTGTATTTAAAACCTTATATTCTTATTTCGAACATTTATAAAACGTATTCGACTTTTCCTTGTTATGGTGTTACTTTAGTTTCCAAAATTTGACTCCGTCTCTTCTTAATTTTGTGTCCAAACTTGAATGACGTAGCAAAGCCTTATCAGTAAGACAACTTTATTTACAAAGAGTAGGAACGAGAAATATGTGTATTTTTTTTGTCATGTAATGAAAATTTTACAGAAAATTTTGGAATTGTGTTTACTTTGAAAATGCTTTAAGACAACAATCAGGAAGATTTTATTTTAATGTTAAATTGAAGAGTTTTGTGGAATTTTCTAAAAAAAGTGGAAATTTGTAGTCAAAATAATTATGCAAAATGTAGATTACATCATATATTTTCAGAAAACTTGCAACAAGTATTAGAAGTATAGATATGTTCATTTCGTATAATTTTGAAAGTTCAACAAATAAAACTAAGAATACTTAAGAAATAAAAATATCAATTTGATTAAGATTTTGTTTGAAGAAACTAGAATGTAACTGATACGTGAAATGCAATTTACCTGACGTAGGTTTTTTGACATAAGAGAATGACATCACTTTTCCTAAAGCTTTTTTTTCTTTTTCTTTCTTTTTCTTTTCTTTAAAAATGGCATTGCAATTTAAGAGCACTACAGAAGAAATCAATTACAGCTGTTTGTAATTGATTCAAGAAAAACAAAATATTAATAACACGAACAGTATCAGCCAAGAAAATTGAGTACTAAATGAAAGATGGAATAACGTTCTTTATAATGATTGCTAAATCTTTACTTTTCATTTACGTACAAGTAAAATATCATTTATGTATAGAAATACTAATTTTTTTTTACTTATTACAAATGTACCTTTCAATTTATATGGTTCTTCATTTTAAACGCAGGGACATTTATTTGGATATTGTAAAAAAACACAATTATTAATATGCTAAGATGTCCCAATATTTGAACATACTACTTAAAATAATGAAAACTTAACACTTTCGTTATAATTATAAAACAGTACAGGAAAAAGGAGATTATCAGCAGTAATACAATACCAATAGCACACGCACTTCCCTTCATTTCTCTATATTACTGAAGTTAAAAAATAATAAAAAAATGTAGCAGTGTTTAAAAAAAAAATAACTTTAAAAATAATTCTTCAAAATAAAAAAAATATACAATCCTCCCCACACTAAATATAGAAAAGTAACTTCCGTACGTAAATGTGCATATGGAACTTAAAAGCACTGGAATAATTTGTAAAATTCGACCGCCAGTAATCAGTTGTAATAACAAATAATATTCACACCTCATAATTAGTATTCAAAACAATCAAAACCCCATGACAGCATTTAAAAATTTTAATTGCTCATAAATATTCATCACAAAAAATAATATATATATATTACATAAATTTCCTGTTAAATTTAGAACTATTACGAATGGTTTTAAAACTTATATTACACTTCCGGGCAAAAAGTTACAAAATATTATTCAATCTACATTAGACAAAATTGATAATTCCATTATTGTTAAGAATAGTATGGACATTATTAAGTACATGCAAGGTAAAAAAAATTATTTCTATGTATACCTATAATTTTGAAAATTTATTTAATTCCATAGATATAGAAGACATGTTTAAGATTCTTAAAATAGCATATAGCAAATACTTTTTAAATAGGATATTAAAATATGATAAATATATTTCTATTATTGAATTAGTATTAAAAAAATTATATTTTCCATAATAACGCTTATTATCAGCAAATTAAAGGCTTACCACAAGGGGGACCAGCTAGCAACTGCTTAGCAAATATCTACTTGCATTTTTATGAAAATGAAAGTATTAGTTATGAAACTTGTTACTTTTTTAGATACATAGATGACTTAATTATGTTTAGTAATATAGTAGGCTTTGTTCCTAACCTTAATTATTATCCCCACTATTTAAAATTAGTAAAAACTAATTATAATAATGAGTCAGCTAACTTTTTGGACCTTCAATTAAAGGTTAAGAATAATTTGCTATTAAGTAATATTTTTGATAAAAGAGACTCATTTGATTTTAACATTATAAAAATGCCTTTTTGGGGTAGTAACCTACACCTATCAATAACTAGAAATATTATCTTAAATTTTATAAAAAGAAACAATGATTTAGTTACTGATAACATTTTAAAACAAAGTAGTTTTGTGAATTTTTGCAATAATTGTTTAGAATACAATTATTCAAGTAAATTTATTTATAAATATATTTCTATTTCTAATTAAATATATTTTTTCTTAGTTCATTATTTTATTTAAAATTCCTTTTATTTAGTTTATTTTTTTTTAAAAAAAATTTTTTTTTGTAAGCGCCTATTTTAATTGCAATATATCGATTAGTATAAAATCATCCAAGTTTATTTGTTTTGTTATATATTTTTATTTGATTTTATCTATTCTTAAATTTGTTCATTATCGTTTTTAAAACTTCCTTTATTTAGTTTATTTTTTTTAAAAAAAATCTTAGTGGTTTCTTTAATAGCAAAATAAATATCCAGGTGGCGCCACTACTTTTCCTTCTCGAATAGTCTTACCAATTATTTTACGTCATTTCGCGTAGGGTGCGTATTCTGGAAGGTTGAATTTTCGATTTCCAGTAATTATTTTACACTTAAGTTTTTAATTTTTTTAATTTTTTTTTATTTTATTTATTTATTTATTAATTTTTTTATTCCTCTCCTTGAGACATTCATTATTTTTCCTTAGCTTCAATTTAATATATTATCAGGTTTTTCTTCCACGTGTTGTATTAGGCTTAACTTTTCAACTTGTTTTTTCCCCCTATTATGTCGAAAGTGTTTGCTGTACGGGGAAGGTAGGATCCATAAAGCACTGCTAACCCTAATTCGCTGGCCTAATTCAGCGACAGCTTTAGAAATCATAATAGGTCTCCAGCTTACTCCAAATACTTTTTTGTATCTACTTTTATTGTGTCTGGTGAATTCAAATTTCTTCCTGCTTTAGCACTGTAGGTTCTAGTACTTCTTCACTGTTATTTTATATTACTATATATATATATATATATATATATATATTGTGGTGATAAAATATTTAAACATTACAGAAGATTTAAAAACTGCAAAAAAATTTAAAATCTAAAGTTAATAAACTATGGAAATTCGACAAAATTTTAAAGAAGTTAGCTGATGGTGCTATTTGTGATTGAGTAAAGTAATTATAAGTAATAAAATGCAAATTAAGAAAAACTTACCCCCAAAAATATTAATTTATTACAATAATAAACACATTATAATAAGAAAATTAGTAGGAGAGTTAATATCCTAAACAGAATCTTATAATTTTATGTAATATTAATTTTATCAATATTTTTATAATCTAAATAAGTGTACCTCTGTAAGTAGCCGAGAATATCATTCATAAAAATGATTATGTAAACACCATCACACCAAATTAATGTTAACAATATTACAATTGAGCATCTTTTTTTTATCAAGGATATTATAATTTTATTTATTGTCCGCAATATATAAAGTTGTATCGAAGTAATCTGTAGTTAGTTACTTATTGTTAATTTTAATATAATGATATTCAAAATTAAGCGAACTTTTAGATTTTGTTACCTCTATAATTACTGGACAGATTCTAATAAAATTGAGAATGTATATAAGTCTGATGTAATGCGAAAAATAATCTTTCAACAGTTAAAATACACACATGTGATCATGAGTAACACTCATTGAGGTCGGAAGGTATTAAAGAGCAGTTGCAGAATATAACAAAACAAATTGATTAAAAGGGGAGGATGGACCCTTCTTTCAAATAAACTGGGGCCACATATCCTGATTTTATACTGAAATAAGGGCATTTATGAGTTCATGTTGCAATCAATACCACTCTTTCAGAAACTCTGTTTTGAAGCATTCGATAATTCTTGGAGGAGGTTTGCGAGTTGCAATTTCCTTCTCCAGAGCGTTCCAGGCATGCTCTACACGAATGAGGTCTGGAGATCTGAATGGCTAATCCATTCGGCTACTATCCTCACTTTCCAGAAAATCGACCATATGAGCGTTATGTGTCTCGCATTATCACCCATTAAAATAAAATTAGGGCCAAAGGCACCAGTGAGAAGGCGATTATAGGGTTCCATTTATCTTTGCCTCCCTGCAGTCACAGGTCCTCTTTCAAAGGAATGGAGGTGTGTTCGGCAATCCAACGTGATAACTGCTCACGTGAATGCTGTGATTAAATCTATATTAAATACTTAAATACTCAATAGGAAGTTCAGTTTTACAAAAATATTTTTTATCCAAATAATATAAAACAATTTACTACTGAGAATTTTAATTTTATTTCTAGAAATACATTTTAAAACTTGAGAAAAATTCATTTCAGATGAGAGATTTACCTCTGAGCAATTACTTTAACATTCAAAGCCTATTTATATAATATTACTAAAAAGCATATATTTTGTAACATTTATGGTTCGAAATAATTATTTTAGTGAATGTTTTCTGAAAACTGAATATAATTATTTAAAAAGATATTTTTATTTAATTCCGAGTTACATAATTTTTCCAATTCCATTCTTATATATACTCGTTTTTTATATATTATGAATTCAAATATTTCATTAAATTTTGTGTTAATATTGAAGAAATAAGTCGCAAATATCAGGTTGCATTTTACACTTTAGTTAATTTTTATTGTTGTAAACTACTTTAGCATTTATGTTATATATATTTCTTAGAAACTACAAGACAGTAAATAGTAATAAACTATAATCACAAAAATATATAGTATCTAGAGAAAATAAATGTTCACAAATTGTATCTGTATTGTTTTAATACATCTTTAGGAAATGGTTTATTTGAATGAATTAGAAATTTCACAAACAGTTGTATTTACTAACACGAAAAGAGAAAATAAACCTTGTATACTAGAACTTCTTACAAATAAGATGTTACATTTCAAATGCAATAGTAATAAAATATTTAAGCGAAAATATATTAGCTATTTGTTTGAAGGCATTGGAGAAAATACCTTTCATAAGGTAGGGTTCAAGAGCTTTAATATTTTTTTTTCCATTTTCGTTTTAATGATGATAAGCTCTTCCGTATTTTATGTATGTTATAGTACGACTTTTTTTAGAGAATTGAATTGATACATTTTAAGAGTATTTTTTAGTACATCTGATTATTAAAGTGTAAATTTTTATTTGCAGTAAAATGAGAAAATAACATAAATGAATTAGTTGTTCAAAAGCTTAGAATTTAATAAACTTAATAAAAGAAAGAGAGCGCGCGCGAGAGAAAATATATTCTTCTATAAATGCGTACAAACAAAATGAAAATTTATAAAGCATAAGCTCTACAAATCCCCGCTATAGAAATTTTTGCTCCGAATGCAGCGTTGTGGCTGCAGTTACTTCAAGGTCCTTCAGTATTAAATCTTCAGTCTAGTGTCGCCTTAAATGTGATCAAAAATGGGCTTATGCAACTCAAGCGAAACTAAGAACGTCATTGGCGCTCGTAAATTGAGCAAAAACAGTTTTATGATCTCCTAGGTTGAGAGATGCTTCGGTAGTCTAGACGTTTTAAATCGAGAGCAAAGCTCACAAGTAGTTTGATCAATTCCCGAGTCAATGAGGAAAATCTCAGAAGTCTTTTTTTTTTCTTGTACCAACAACTATAAAAATGGAATTGTCTTTTTATGTGTCCCTTTGATCTCTTTCACAATTGCATTCCTTAAAATATTATTCTCAGGAAAAAACTAGTGAAAGCTATTTCTCTCTTTCAAAACCATTCTAATCGGTACTCTGATCGAGTTGAGTATACCTGATTGATTAATTATTCATTAAAGTTAAAATTCAAAGTTACGTGACCGCTTTTAGCTATGGTGCTCGTGATTTTGAATCTCAAACAATGGGCAATGGACTCAATTCATTTGACATCATTAGTCACATGATAGTGATAGCCACGTGACTTTAGCCAATCAATTCAAAAACTCATGTGACGTCATTGTCACACGATAAAAACTATCTTGTGTTTCCAGCTAATCAGTTCACACGCTCCGATGTTGCCAAGTTTTGCTCTTTGCAGAAACTTTCTCTTAAAAACTATATATGTATACAAAATGCATTTTATTTAAAATTATAAGCATAAAATATACGATTTTTTTTAACTTTAAAAAATCTCTTTGAAGACTTTTTTTACCTTACATTTAGGCGTCTTTACCCAACTATGAAATTTGAAATTTTATCTGAGTTTTACAAATCAAACAACATGTACAATTAGTGTAATGTTTGTTTTCAATTCAATGGAGAACACGTGTTTGTCTTTATCATGTGACGTCATGAATTGAGCCCATTGACGAAGACTAAATCTGTCACTTCCCTCTTCAAACTTCTACAGCACGCAGACGTGAGTTTTGGCATACATCAGCCCTTCTAGATCAATCATTACTCAACAAAAACCACATCAAAAAGTAATTCATGACTATGGACGTTTACACTGGAGCTCTCCTGAGTACCTGATGTGTTATATTCCTTGAAAATGAATTCATGTAATTTTACGTGACAGTTAATTTTATGTAACTAATGCAGCTTTAAATATTTATATCAATATTCAATATTAAATCTTATGTAAGTTAACATTAGTTTATCGACAAAATAATCGTCTATAAACCCTAAGCTTATGAAAAAAAAATAACATTAAAAAAAAAGTCAGTTTCTACTTAGGTCAACAAAGAAAATTTTATTTTAGTTACTTTTTATTAAATAATTACAATTAATATAATTAATTATTATACACATATGACAGAGTTACAATATTAAGTGACAAAATACCCTTTAAATTAGCACTAACAACTTTTTAATCATATTAAATTTGTAATTTTCTCTTTTTTTAATAAGAGTGAATATATATATAATAGATAAGAATTTATCTTAAATCCAGTGTAAAATGAAGGATAACGTCTAAGTAGCATATGATTATTCAGGTTAAGTTAAACCTTCATCACAAATTTAACAAAAGCTGTATTATCCAATGGTACTTCCATCTGGAGGAATAATATCGACAGAAATAAATCTGTTGTTAAGGAATTATTATTTGAAAAAACTGTATTAACAACGTGTCATCCAAGTTTAAAAAATGTATTTAAGCTTGAGTGGATGAATGAAAATAATTATTTTATTTGTGATTCAAAATTTGAACAATATATATATGTATAATATATATATATATATATATATATATATATATGTGTGTGTAAGGATAACTAAATTAGATTTAAAATTAAATTCACTATAATGCACTTAACTTTTATTTTCCATTACATCGTCAAGTATTAAATTAATTACCCAATTATTTCTCCGAAACATATGGCCTAACCACTAAACATTTAAAATCATCTGGGTTTAAGTGGTAAACACTTAGATTTCACTTTGGCGTTCTTTTTCTCTCAGCCTCTCAGCGTCAGAACTTTTACAGAATTCATCAAATAAACATCCTTTTTTAAAATTAAGACTAATTAGGGCTTGAAACATGTCATATTTACAGAGAGAGTGTGAAATAATGGTAAAAATTGAATAACTCCTTTTAAAAGTGACTTATTTTGTTCGATATTATTTTCAGAATTCTCATTTTTTGTTCATTTTGTAACCTCACAATTAATATATTATGGAACTCATTTAGGGGTTTAGAGAGAGGTATAGAGGGAAGGAGAGAGAAAATAAAAACTACTGATTATGGTAGAAAGAAAGATGCTAAGCCTAAGTGATAAAATTCAAAACGTCAAATATTTAAGGTATCCAACTACGTTCAGCACCACGATTTTAAAAAAGTGCATAAATGGATCATTTTCATGATATTTAGTGTCACTTAGATTAGAATACATGTGTAAAATTGTTTTAAGGACATTTTGAAAAAAAATTACTGAAATACATTTTTTTTTGTCAAAACATTAACTTAGAATAACGTTTTTTCAAAATGTTCTAATTTTGTGAAAAATGCTTCTATTATAATAATACTTTGCCTGTATATAACTCAGACCTCTGTACAGAGACTCAACTATGAATTTTGAAAAATTCACATTATTTTCAGATTTACTAGCCATTGAAATAATTATCGGCGTTTTTTTCTTAAAATTTCTCCCCTCTGTTGTCGTAAAACATGGATAAACCCACTTCTAAGCTATATATTTCAAAAATTCTAGTTGAGCCTCTGTACAGATGTCTGAGCTATATTCAGGCAAAATATTATTATAATAGAAGCATTTTTCACAAAAGGAGAATATTTTGAAAATGGGTCATTTTATGTTCATTTTTTGTCAAATTATTGTACTTAAATAATTTTTTTATTGTAATACTATTTTTAAAACAATTTTATGCACATTTTCAGATATAAGTGGCACCAGATATAAATATTATCCATTTATACCCTTTTGCAATATCATGGTTCCGAACGTAGTCGGATACCTTAAGAAAATGTGTGATATTTGTACTTGATTCAAGACGTTTTACTGTCGGAATAAACAAATTTTATTGTTGCAGTTATTAAATGGTTTGATAAGGAAACTTGTAGCAATTTTTTAATCAAAACACAATCATAAAAAACGCAGATTTCAACCAATTATTATTTTGATAAACCGGAAACTGATAGAAACTTATCAATTCATGTAAAGACTTTCCTGATTGGTCTCAATACGTGGGCAATGCAAGATTACATCATTCTTGATCATACGAGATCACACACACACACATACGTATATATATATATATATATATATATATATATAGGTTTATTCTCTACAAACAAGAGATAATATCCAACAGTCACATTCGAAAAACACATGGACAGTAGGAAAATCATTCAATGAAGGACATAAGAGTAACCGAGATTAAAAATTATAAAATTTATGCTGCAGCGTAATAAACATTGCTGACTTAGGACAGCCAACCTTCCCCCTTTATGTAAATAACACTGAGCAAAAACCAATAGAAAATAATGGATGGGAATATCTAATTCAATTAAAAGATAGAGGTAACTTACCTAAAAATTGCACTTACAAATGCACAAACACACACACAGACACACACACACACACATATATATATATATATATATGTGTGTGTGTGTGTATGTGAACATGAAGAAAGCCTTTCTATTGAAAGCTTGCATTCAAAAAACACAGTAAAACGTGTGATTCAACCATATACACAATCTACTTAGTTTAAAAGGATAATTAACAAAAAACACAATAAAAGGAAAAATCGAGTAAATATTTTTAGAAAGAAAAGCTAATATAATTCACAAAATAAGAATATATCGTATTAAAAAATATTTATTAAACTAACCAATTACTTACGTATACATTCCAAAATTACATAAGTACGTATAAGAAAAGACACTATAGTTATAAATATTTATATAAGCATTGTAGAACTTTATAATAACATGTTATCAGAAAAATGAAGATTTATTTTTAAAAAAAGAATGGTTAATCCGCTTCACGTAAATTGAATTAAAAATAAAATCAAATATTAATAGAAATTATAAATGACATACCATATTTAATCGAATAAACTTACGTATCTGTTCGAATAACACATTATCTATAAAAACTCAAAGTAGTTGAACAAACAATTTTTACATTAAAAATTAAACTTTAATCAAAAATTGTAGATTGTGTTTTAAAATCAATCTTCGGAACATAAATTTAGTGGAAAAAGACATTAAGAAGGAAAATTAAAATATAAATACTTGCTAGGGAAAATATAATTTTGATAAAATATTTGCATTTTTTTTCTGTTTCTTCATTTATGAACGAGGTACATTTATTTTTGGATTATAGTTTATTTTCTAAATGGAATTACTATTACGTATATCTCTCAATACAGTTTGAATTTTCACATTATAGAGCTATTAATATATTATTGAAGAATCTAAATGTGTTTCTTTTTATGACATTACTCATATTTGCGCACAGAACAAGCGAATTTAGGGGGGTGGGAAGTGAAAAATAAAAGATATCTATAATAATTCTATTTTTTTAAAAAAAATGGAGGACTGTGTACACTAATAATATAAATGGATTGATTGATGGATTATTAATGTGAGATTTTGAAGCAAGATGATAGCTACTCTCAAACAAAATATGTATTTTTTAAACGAAATCTGTTGACAAAGACGATACCTCAAGCCTGAATGCAAGTTGCCACACAACGTGGTATAGATTAATTTAGCATCCTCATGATCTCCCGCGGTCTTTCTTACCAAATTTGCTTCAATTGTCGGGCCAGGTCATCAGCATTCCCTGGTAGATGCAGTGGCCTTCCCATCATATCCTAGACATGTTCGATTGGATAGAGATCTGGGGATCTAGCTGACTTAGGAAGTGTTTGACAGGCTGTAAGACAGTTCATAGCAACACTTTCCGTATGTGGTCTGGCATTATCTTGTTAGAAAAAGGCCAGGGTGCTGAAAAAGGAATGGTAGAAAAACAGCTCTCAGAATTCCGTTCGACATACCACTGTGCTGTAAGTGAGCATCTAGTGACGACCAACGGTGTCCGGCTGTGAAACGAAATGGCACATAAGACCATAAATCATAAAAAAAAAAAAAAAAAAAAAAATGTGGCGTGCAATATTGAAAACAGGGTCGGCACGCTGCCCTGGACACGTTTTCGATGAGCGTCAAGGAACAATTGGAAGCGGAATTCGTCGCTAAACACTATGCGTCCCCAGTCAGCATGGTTCCAATCTGATTGAGCCAAGCACCAGTGTAATCTGTGTACAGGCGTGATTGGCAGTTGGCGTAGCGGTCGGTACGAGTGTAAATTTCGTTCTATCAGTCGTCTGTGAATGGTCATGGTGGCCACTCGTGGGCGGGTAGCACGCCTGATGATTGATATAGTTGAATCAGGCACTGTGACAACTGATCTGACAATCAATCTGTCCTCCCGATGTGCTGTGGCCCTAGGTCAACTGCTACCATCATAATGCTGAAATCTACCATTGTTCACCCGTTCTTACCCTCATTTTCTAATGGCCGCATCGCTTCGACCCATATAATGAGTGATTCTCCTGTTTGCCTAAACTGCATCTTTTAATCCAATTATACGGCCTCTTCCAAACTCTGACAGTTTTTCTTAATGAGCTCGAATCCTGCAGAGAAGTTTTTTTCATTCTTCGACAGGTATCCTAATCGCATGCAACATAAATTTTGTCAAAAACATTGAGAAACTCTTCTTATAGCCCCCTGCTGAGTAAACAGTTCCTATGCGCTTTAGCTCCCGCTATTCATTCATTGGAGACCAAATTTTAATCATTTGCATGTTCGGTACAAATGTCTTCGCATACGAAATTTCATTACAATCGGGAAATTCCTTCTTGGTGCGTCGTTTTTTTATTATAGAGTGTATTAATGTTCGAAATTATTTCTTAAATTCCTATTATAAGCTCACAATCTCTATTTATTTATTTTTTTTTATCTTGGTAGAATTTTCAATCGTTAATGAAATACATTTTAAAGTGCTCAATGGAGCTGAAATTTTATATACATGATTATTTTGGATGACAATGCAATAATTTAACTACAATTAATAAAAATTAATTGATAAAAACTAATTATTTAAATAATTACAAATACAGCCATGTTGGCATCATTTTTGGCGACTTGGCAGCCATTTTGGCGACTTGTGTCAAAACTTGAAAATGTTTTTTTTTCTCGTGTTTTAAAGCATTCTGTTGAACTGAAATTTTATATACACGATTGTTTTGGATGACAGTACGATACTTTAATGAAAATTAATGAAAATAAATTACCACTTAATATTGTGATTCTGTCATATGTATATACATATTTATATTAAATGTAACTATTTAATAAATAGTAGCTATAAAATAAAATATTTCTTTGTTCATCAAAGCAGGAATGGTCTAATTTTTTTTTTAAATTACTTGTTTCATGCTATTATCGTCTGTTTTGGTTTAATATATTTCCCAAATCTAGTTTTTCTTATTGTTTATTTTATTTACTGATATTTAATAGGTTAATATTATAAGTTTTGTTGCTAAAGTTGGCATCTTTTTTTGTTACGGAATCTCGAAGGTAGGATTGTTCAGTTGACTGGTAAAATTTGAATTTCATATGTATTTTTGTCACCTAAAAGAAAACATTGTTACTTTCACTGATTGGTTTAACAAGATTTTAGAATATAAATATATTTTTGAATGCACTTACATTTAAATATTTGTTCTTGCTTATTGCATTCTAGTTTTAATAAAAAGTCTAGTTTGCTCTGAAATGATTTTTTTGCACCCAATTTTGAACACTGAACCTAACATTCCTCGTTTTTGAAAGAAAAACGACAAATCAATCAATGGAATTTAAACATTTTCTTGCATATTTTCAAATGTAAAATATTTAGGGTTTAATATGAAATAAAATTTATTTTAAATAAGAAGTTTTAAAATTACCTTTCCTTTGAGTTAAATACACAATTGACCTTATAGAAATATTTTTCTTTTCTATCGTATGTATGCAATGTAGAATATAACTTCTAGAAACATTTAATTGTTGTAGTGGTTCTCTTGAACAGTATATTCTTTTACAAATATAAAAAATAAACACATTTTTTAATTAGTTAAAAAATCTGAATAATTATATGAAGCATTTTAACATATTGACTTATATGTATTTATACTTAGTGAAACATTTGATATGATAAAGATTAAGTACCCTAATTATATGTACAAGGATTTTGCTCTTTTGCATGTAATTTCACATAGGCACTTAATTTTATAGTGATAGATGCATCTGAGTAAATAAAGCAACACAAACGTGTCAAAAATGAATTATGCTACAATGTAATCTTTTTTTTTAACTGACTGAAGGAGTGATCTTAGACTTATATAGTTAGACGGAGTAAAGTAAGTTTTATAAAAAAAGCTATCGCGCAATTGAAAAAAAAGTTCTAGACGTATAAGTTACTTTCTACCCATTATACTAGATATGTTCTAAGAAGAATAATGTTCAGACACTTATACATGTCACTTACTATTAAATCCAAAAGTAGGTTGAGTTTAAATTTTGCAATTTTATATTTGATTTTGGATTACTTTAATATGCTAAAGATGCATGTTTTTTTTTCTTTTTTTTATTCAAGTTCTCTTTTACAAATTAATGTAACTCTCAAGATTTTATATTCTTATGAGCACTTAAGTGAAAAGATTATTGGACTTTTTTTAAAGAAACACCTGTGCTCAATTTATGTCTTAAAACTAACGCGTTAGCTTTTCGAAACGATTGAAAGTTCCACCCTTACAATTTGCATAAGAACAGATGGCGCAAATTTCAAATACATTTCGCTATTCGAGATGACCTTACACATTTCGAGTTCAAAAGCATCTTCCATCGTTGATATCATCTGCAATTCTTATGATGCAGGAGCAGAATTTTGATGAGGCATGCTTTGAGGTTTTGGTTGCTTGTTCACTTTTTACTTTTTTGTATTGCTTCAAACTTTCAAAGATATATTCGTATTTTTGGGCTACATTTTTCAAATCAGTACGTTTAAACTGTTAGATTTGATAGTTAAGATTGAAATCTAAATAAATTTAGAAAATGAGTTAGAGATAGATAATTTCAAAGAATGCAATCTTTGAATATTTTATTTGCAATAATGAATCTTATTCTTATAATTATTTATAAGTTTGAAAGAATGTTAATTAGAATATCTTTTATAACATTTAGTGAGTTAAAATGAGTAGAAAATGGGTTAGTTAGAAAATTTCAAAGAATGCAGTCCTTGAACATATATTTATAATAATAAATCTCTTATTTTTATAATTATTTATATGTTTGAAAGAATATCGATTAGAATATCTTTTATAACGTTTTTTATATTATGCTATTGACTAATTTTATATTATGTTTCGACTGGTTCATTTATTACATATTCCATTTTTGTATGGGCTGGCTGGTTGGCGTAGTTGGTTTATCACTGGCCTTCTGCACCTAAGGTTCGGGGTTCGACCCTGACCCGAGTCGGTGGATTTTCATGATGCAAAAAATCTAAAGCGGCCATGTCCCATGATTATGCGACATGTAAATGACTGCTTTGGGGATCGATGCTTAACAAGTATGTCTCAAAAATGATTTTTGCAAAAGTTTTTTTACGAAAATATCTAATATGGTTAATATTACTTAAGGCATAGAAGTGCTTAAAAAATATTAATATGCATTTTACAAAGACTAAAAGTTTTCAACTTTTAATAATAGTTTTACAATTTAGAAAATCAAAACAGAGGAAATAATTTATTTTTGTGTCTATTTGCATTTTTCTTAATGTTTTACTTTTTACTCTTATATAGATGAATGAGTTTATAACGTCAGAGTTATATAAATATTAGTCAAAATATTTAAAATTCACAGGGGGATGGCACATTAGGTACCTGCAATCGGGTGGTCTACACTCTAGGTTTGGTCATAGATGTATGTCCTTTTTTTAAAATCAATTGTACTTCTTGATTACATTTTAGCTTCGAATCTATTAGATTAGTTCACATATTCTAGTTTTAATTTTTAACCATTTTTAATAGCTTTAGAGTTATGCATTCTTTCTTCGTACAGCTCATCTTGCCTAAGAGATCCTTCGTAATACTCCGCGAGTTCTATATGAAACTTAAATCTGGGGAATTTCCAGCCCAATAAAGCACATCCCGAGTGAAACCATTGACCATTTTCAAATTATGAATACGGACCGAATTATGTTGAAATGTCGCGAAGAAAGTTTACATTCGTGGAACAATCTTAAATCACACTATTTTCTACGTGGTTGAACTCATCATATCTTGAAGAGGAACTAAGATTCAAGTGCCATTCTTCTGGAAAGAACAATGAAACCTTTAATTTAGGGAGTGTTTTTCTCTTTGTTGGGGACATGTTCAGGTCTTAAATTTAACTGTCAATTCTTTTCATGACATTTCCTTTGTAACCCTGCTCAAATAAACGTTTAAACATTGAAAATTATACTTTTTTCACCCCAAGTCCATGATTTATATTCTTTACAGAAGCATTACTCTTTCCTTTCATTTTAGAATAAAAATTTTTATCTTTGATGATCTAAACTTCCAGCCTGCTTCCAAAAGTCTATGATGAACTATTATACTACCAACATCGAAACCCTTCTTTTCAATAAATCTCTTTTAAGGTCTAAACGTGTTTACCCCTAGAATTAATTTTACTATTTCTTATTAGAATTTTATCAATTTTCGAAGTAGATTTCTAGATTTCGGAACAGTGATGCTGATTCTTTTAATATTTTCAGAATTATTGATACACTTGATTTACCAATGCCAACTGGGCATAAAAGTTATCTCACTTACTTTCATAGAAGTATGATTTTTAAGAGCATTAACATTTCCAAGTTTCCTCGGATTGATATCCATTTGAAAACAAAAATAAAAGAACAAATAAAACTCTACAAAAAGTAAATAAATAAGTGAAAATAGCTTGTTTTAATTAATTCAGAAAAATCTTTACTGAGAATTTGAATTTAAATTCAATAAATGTACTTTGAGTTATTTATTGTTTGACTCAACATCTTTAAGAAAAGAACATTCCCCCAAACATATCAGTATTTTTAAGGGGATACAGTACGATTCCACGGACAAAAATTGGTCAAAAAATCAAGTTATTTTTTTAGTTTTAATAATAATTTATTTCATTTTCCATAATCTTGCAAAGTTTGAAAGCTCTAAGTTTAATAAAACGCAAAGTTATGAAAACTTTTGCTTTCCTTTTTATTCACATTCCAATGGCAAATCAAAACTTAAAGCTGACTTATCTCAGAAAGATAAAATAGCTAGTTTGTCTTCCTTTAAAATACTACTTTTTTTTGTATTGTGCCAAATGCTTTAATATGCATTTTTTAATCAAAGCAATACTTATTCAATTCCTACTCTTACTTCACTATCTCTTTATATATATATACATAAATATATTTACATATCTTCTTCAAATTTGCAATTTAAAATACTTTCTAATCATCCAATCAAGTTCAAATTATTTTTTTTAAATTTGTAGTGGCTGACATTTGATGTTAATACAGTTTTTCAAATATTAATTCATTAATTAAATTAAATTAATTAATGGTTTTCTACGCCAACTTAGATTAATCTTCATTGTTGTAAAAATGTAACTGTTGAAAAAATGATAAAAGTTATCGCGCAAACCAGTTTTTCAACCAAACTAGCCTGGTGTTAATTGTTACAACAATGCAGACAAATCATGCTCTTTTTCAATGCCTACTATTAGTTCACTCTCTACCTATATATATATATATATAGTTCAAATTTTCAATCGTTATTAAAATACTTTCTATTCATCCATTTAAAGTAGGAAATAACTTAATTTTTTTATATATTACTTTATTATATTATGTTTTTTTTTAAATTATTGATTTCAGAATTAAAGGCATTTCTTAAGGAATTTTCAGTAAGCATTTTTAAAGAAAAGCATTGTGCGAATATCACAATCATGTTATCTCAAAACCCATGCTAACCTGTATTCTACATAGTTTGATATACTTGTAAATCAAATTTTATGTGTGTACGTCAATTTTTGTTGGAGGAATGGCATTTTCCAATTACTTCGCAATTTTTTTCCTTATAAAATTAAATGGCTAGTTTTATACGAAATTTTCAGAGTCATTAAATTAAAAGATTATGCATAAATTGCACAATATCCCCTTAAACTGTTATGTCTTGCTACATTCATGATTAATTGTATCTGAAATGATCTTAAGGTATCCGACTACGTTCGGAACCGTGATTTTGCAATATCAGTGTAAATAGATAATATTTATGATATTTAGTGTCACTTAGATTAGAATACATGTATAAAATTGTTTTAAGGACATTATGAGAAAAAAAAAATTATTTAAGTAATGTTCTGGCTAAAAATGAACAGAATAAACTTTTTTCAAAATATTCTCCTTTTGTGAAAAATGCTTCTATTATAATAATATTTTGCCTGTGTATATGGCTCAGATCTCTGTACAGAGACTCAACTAGAATTTTTCAAATATATAACTTAGAAGTGGGTTTATCCGTGTTTTACGGCAACAGAGGGGAGAAATTTTAAGAAAAAAACGCCGATAATTATTTCAAATGGTTGTAACTCTGAAAATAATTTGAATTTTTCAAAACTCATTGTTGAGCCTCTGTACAGAGGTCTGAGCTATATACAGGCAAAATATTAATACAATAGAAGCATTTTTTACAAAAGGAGAACATTTGGAATAAAGGTTATTCTAAGTTAACTTTTTGCCAAAATAGTGTATTTAAATATTTTTTTTTGTCATAATGTCCTTAAAACAATTTTACACATGTATTCTAATCTAAGGGATACCAAATATTATGAAAATTATACATTTTTGCACTTTTTAAAATCATGGTTCCGAATGTAGTCGGATACCTTAAGGTATCCAACTACCCTAAAATTGCAAATTTCGCAAAAAATTGATAATTTTTATGAGTTCATTTTATAGGCCTTTTTATTAGCTTGATAAAAATACAGAGTTTATTATTTTCGATTCATTAGAACAAAAACTGTAGGTGTATTAGTAAAGGCAGATGCCACTATTTTAAGCAAATGTCATGCTTTAAAATGCATTTTACTCGAAATGTTTTTTTTTTTTTTTTTGAAAATGCTCAAGCGGAAACAGTGATTGCATAAACAGTTTTGAAATTAATTAACTACTAAAAAATTTTGTGTATTATCTGTGTAACAGTAGAAATGTTTTAACCTGCGGATTTATCAATCACTGTTTTATTACAAGACTTACGGTCTCTTATGTGAATATAGTCACTGTTTTTTCATATAATAACGAAGATAAAGTGCTATAATTTTTGTAAAAATTAAAATATTTCTTATCCTGAAAGTCATTTTAAAAATGAGTAGCAAAACTATACATCAAAATTGATAAATTGAAAATTTGTTCATAAACTTTTTACGTAATTGCTTTTAAATATTTGCCAGTTTTGGGGCATTTTTGTAAAAATATTTATTTTTCTCATCTCATTTTTTGCATATTTTTCTTATTATGTACTAAAAAATCTAAAAACCACAAAAAATGTCCATGTCTCCATTTTTTCTTTGAAAAAAATTTCGTAAGTAGACGAATACTGTAGTAAAATTCTTTCAGAATCTGCTAAACATATTAGAATTGTAACAAATCTTATTTCGTTTTGTCGTTTTTTCTGTTTAAAAGCTTCTGTTTCTTAAATATTTAGTGCTCTTAGTACAACAAAAGGCAAATACTCCTGGTACTAATGTAAAAAAAATCAGCTATATCAGTTAAAGTATAATTGGAAGAAATTATCAGAAATATTATAAAACCCAAGCAGCATTATTTATTGTTTAAGCAGCTGTTGTGAGAAAAGATATTTTTATCCTGAGATCCCAAACAAAATTACAGTATGCGCAGCAATTGAATATAAAGTTAAAAAGCCTAAAGCTATAAAAATACTAATTTTCTTAAGATATTTCTTTAATTTCATACAAACTTAAAATCAGATGGTTTAGCAGATTTAAATATGTTTGATGGGAAATACATGCTTCTGAAAGCAGACGAACGAATTTTATATTAAAATAATAAGTGTATCCCTTAAAATATTTTACTAATCTCACCATAATACAAGCGTATGTTTCTCATTGTTTAAGCGTATAAAATACACAAATATCTTACAAGTAACGTTTTCTGCTTTTTCCCGCAGCATAATTCTATATATATATTAAACTATAATATTTTAAATGAGCGTAGTTAATATTATAATTTTGTATATTTGCTGCTATGAATAATTTTTTTGATTTAATACAATATTAATTTAATATTTTGCTTTGGAAATTAATTTCTATAGTTTCATCTGTTAAAAAAATTATTGCTCTTTTTTATTAATTACTTAAAAAAGAAAACAATTAATAGCTTTGTTTCTCCCCCGAAATTTCTTCTAGAGACAGCCTGAGTATGAGATACATTTCAGTGAAATGAAGCTTAGAACATACTAATTAATATATAAAATTCAAGGCTGTCATACCTTTTAAATTCAGTCAATTCAATAAAGTTGAGATGTGTATGTTGTATATGCAATAAATGGATACAGATCGAAAGAGTTTTACCAAAAAACTGACTTTGGAAAGTGCTTTATGAGAGTCTAAAAAAGAGCTTTTCTTTAAATTCATTTTTTAAGGAAATAAATACAATAAATAAATAAAAGTAGCATTCAGAGGGAAAAAAAATTGTCTATCGAGGAAAAAATATCCAAGGAAGAAAAGAAAAAATTCTTTTTGGATAAATCTACTTTCATTTTTCCCCATTTATTTTTTTCGATCTGGTATATTTTTAAATCTGAAAAATGTATTCTTTTATTTTATTATCTTGTCTTTTTTTATGAAATTTATAAGTTTTCATGATTTTTTGGAGCTACTTGTTTCTGTAAGAAATATTTTAATGCTTATAATTGCAATAATTACAAACATTAGAAAAAAGTGCGTATAATATAGTTTTCGTTAGATTTTTTTTGAAAGTGAAATTCGTTATATTTTTATTTATTTTTTCTGATTTAGATACCTGATTAGATTTTTTTATAATAATAAATAAAAATTATAACTTAAGAAATGTATAAGTTAGTATAATTTCTTAAAAATATTATTATTTTTCCCCCCATTTCGTAGGAGATTTCTCTGATTCTTCAGGATACTTAAAAGTCAGTCTTTAACTTTTTTTTAAAAATATGTTAACGTATGTAATTTACAGTAGCTTTGAATTAGAATTTAAAATCTTGTACCTTTTAATTTAATAGGCAACTATTTGGATTTAGGTTAATTTTAGCGACTTTAATTGCTCCTTACATTAAAGGAAGGCAGATGTTTTTGAGAAGGATTAAAAACTAAAAGCAATTCTTATTTAAATAAATGACTTTAATTTTCAAATTGAGGTATTTAAAAAGTAAACTTTGTTTGATGTAAACGAAGGAATTATTTATCTCATATTTAATATATTATGGATAAATTTATATCAATCAATTAGAAAGTTAAATCAAGCAGAAACTCATCATCTATGAATACGATTAGACGTATGTTTTTGGGTTTCAAAAGAAGTTTAAGATTTATTCTAAAATACAGGGTGAGGCAGAAAAACCGGACAAAGAATTTCTTATATAACTTTACAAAAAATTAAGAAATTACACAATGTGACAAATAATAATAAAAGTACACTCGTACTAATAAAAATAAAACTTGGTTCAAAGAGACCGCCATTTGCAACAATGCAGAGGCTCAAACACTTGCAGAAATTTTCAACAATGGGCCTCAAGTATTTTACCTTTAATCTATCCCATTCCCGCAGAAGCAAATGCTTTATTGAGTCTAAAGTTAAGTGCAGGAAATGGACTCCACAATGGACCATACACTGTAATCCATAGGATTGAGATCTGATTAATATGGTGGCCATTCTTTAGATGATACCATGTCTGGAAAATTCGCCTTGCACTACTTTTGTGTCTTTTTGGCGTGAGCAGGAGCAGAGTCTTTGATACCTCAAATATGCATTTCCGAATTGAATTTGGGCCCAAGGAAATACAACAGCTTTAAGAATGTCCCTCTAGTAAACTTTTCCATTGGTTTTAGCGCAGTTTTCTACAAAAACCAAAGGTGCCCGAATTCAGCCCCAGACCCTGCTTGGAGCGTCCGCAGACCAGATTTTATGGTTTTAGAAGTTATGAGCTTGCTAAACCGTAAAGAGCTTCTCATCAGTGAAAAGGAATCTCTCCCAGCACTACTTGCGGCCGGTCTCAAAACTTTTCGGTACCTTTGGAACCGTACGAGTTGTTTTTTTTTCAAGTGAGGAGCTTTACTTATCCCAACTTGTAAGGCTTCACTCCAAGCTGTGTTTTGGCTATTCGCCTCACCAATCTGTCACTTATTCTCGTGTCACGAGCGATCTGTATCATGGAAACCCTGGGATTTCTCTGGACTCGCTTTTCGACTGCCTTATGATTCCTTGAAGTGTTTACAGCATGGACGTCGATCATCATGGCCTAGCTCTTTGAAACGGCAGATTGCATCAGATACTGTTTGCCGAAGTACATTAAGCACACGAACGATTTCACACAGTCGTTTCCTTTGCTGAAGCAACTCTAAGATAGCAGACCTTTTGCTCGACATTATCAAAACATGCAAATCAAAATACAAACTAAGAAATATGTAAAAAATATATCTTATTAATAAAGTGGTGGATAAAGAAACATGAAAACACCAACTAAAAGGAAATTTGTTAACTATTCTAGAAGGCAAGGCCTGAGTTTTTTGCCGTACCCTGTGTATGGATATGAAAAAAAAAATATAAAGATTTGTAAAAAAATAGTTATGAAACAAACACGCACTTAAGTCATCAGAAAGCAGTCATATGAACACAATAAAAAATTAATTAATTAAAAATATTGGAACAAATAGATTTAATTAAAAAAAATATAGCATCACCTTTGCAAAATCCCTAAATATATTTGAAGATTGTTTATAAATACTTTTTTAGATCTTTAAATACAATATATTAAAATAAATATTTTTTTCACCAGTATTGATACCAAATCATAAGATATATAATTGATTTCAGCATCACTCTATATCACCCCAAATGACTGCGGTTAGAATATTGGTTATAGTCACTAATTATTTTCAGGAATATCGCGAAATCGAGTCCTAAGGCCATTGAATACCTGCCGTGTAGAAAGAACCAATGCACATAAAATCTGTTAAGGCTCAATGCCCTCCCATGAGTGTGGTGTCATAGTTACGAGAGGAAGTCCCCGCTCTGATGTCACCCTCGTCACTTCGCTGAGGTAAAATATTACGACGTTTCTCACCAATACCTCTCGTGTTGTTTTATAGTAAAACTCTCACGTTCCCTCCAACTTTTTCCCCTCACAGGAATTTAAAGTACCAAAAAATACTGTGTAGAATCAAAATTGTATTTCTATATACGGTAGGCTCTAAGAGTTCGATGATTATGACAAATTCTGAAAATTAAATTTTCACCATTTGAACGAGTTTTAATTACATTCCGTCATTCTTCTCGTCATATTTAGAATGGTATTTCGTATCTCATTTGATTGAATTGATCTGACAAACATTTTGTTCTTAAAATAAATATCTTTGTTCTGTGATGTTATAAAGGTGGATTTTCTAGATAAGTTTAATAATTTCGAAATTTATCCTTACAGGCTGTTACCGAATTCGACCAACAAATTCAGAGAGGTGATTGTAGGCAGCATGGAAACGACATATGAACATAGAACATGGATCGTAAACCACGTTTAGTTAGAATAATTTACTAAAGCAGTTATGACGGATGTGATGTATATTGGAATGAAAAGGGGCAATAAGAGATAAGTAATACATTTATTAGACGTAAAGCACGTTTACAATTCGAACAATGCATCATTACTCGACTTTAGAAATGCAACAAAAAGGGATTGTTGCAGGAATTGTTCAGACACGTAGATCAGCTGAAGGATTGGTGGTTGCATTCAAACAAAACCTGTAGCTTTCCTGACGTCGTGCTCAGATGCTTTGTTATTTTTAATAAAATACTTTACGTCTAAAAAATGTATTTCTTGCCTTTTTCATTGCACTATACATCACTCCCTTCATAACTGTATTGGGGAGTACTACAACTCAACGAGGTTTGCGACCCCCTGTTACATGTTGATCTGTTGTTCTTGAGTTGCCAACTATCCCCCTTTTTGGATCTGTCGGTCAAATTTGGCA
This sequence comes from Trichonephila inaurata madagascariensis, assembly GCA_019973955.1. NCBI lineage: Eukaryota > Metazoa > Arthropoda > Arachnida > Araneae > Nephilidae > Trichonephila > Trichonephila inaurata. The sequence goes on from BMAV01001078.1 coordinate 122,972, forward strand.
ATATCCTGTGTAATGTATTCAGCATCACAGAAATACTTTGTTTCTCTTCAAATACCTTATTGTATATTAGCATCAAATAAACTTCTACTTCATTGTCTATAATTAACTAGTTTCAAACTTTAATGAATATTTGAAATATGAAAGGCACATATATTGCTCACTGATGTTACATAATAACTGGTTCATTATTCTAGGCCTTGCATAATTAATTTGATAAACAAAGCAAATTATTTTTTGGCAGGCCAATTTTTGATATTACATTCAAAATTTTATAACTTCATCCATAACAAATAGGATAAAATCAATGCATTTAAATATTACTCTAAGAAAAATACTATACTGTTGGAATAAATTGGGACAAACATTTTTTCCTTGCTTGAGTTGGTTTGTGATTATTAGTGTTGTCCTGAACCACATCAAACCCGTTATATCTGCCTTTAGGTAGTGTGACAGATCGACTTTGACTATAATTTATTCATTTTAATGATCAGGAGCTCAGTTGTGAGACTTTCATGTGGGCAGCTGGTAATTTCAATTTTGCCTTCTGTATAAGATGTGTTACTTTTACTTGTTCTCAATGACGGATATTATTCCGAGGAACCGCTCTAAAATAAATCGTTCTCAATGAACACACTTATAAGACTGGGAGAGATATAACTATGGCATTTGGTGTGGTCGAATTAAGCTTTTAAGAACATTTCAAAATTTTGGATTATCATCTCCAAAAATAAAAGAAGAATCTTGGCGCAAGTGGAGAATTACTCCAAGAATTGATAAAATTTGAATAAGAAGTAGTAAATAAATTCAAGAAAGACAAGCATAGAACCTTGAAAGGATTTAATGGATGTGTTGAATTGAGTACCTCAACTGCACAGAAAAGGCTTCTAAAAGGCGAACTACAAGCAACGAGGGGAAAAAACTATTTCTAACTCAGAAAATGATGAAAAAAACGTTTATCATGGGTCCAAAAATACCGACTATGGAACGTTAACGACTGGAAGAAGATGACTTTGAGTAATAAAACATTTATTTGTGCAGGGATACAAATCAAGTGTAGTTAGAGGAAGAGAAATTGAAACTTTGTTACCAGATCATATCCATCAGATTGTAAAACACCTTTCTAAACAGACATTTGGGGGTCTTTTTCTCAACAAATGGCCTTGGAAAATTAGTTATTCTTAAATACATGATAAATTCTGTCAAATGTATAGAAATATTATTAATTTGGATTGTCCCAATCATGGAAACATTTGATGATACTTTTCAACATGACGTGACCCCTTGTCACAATTCGAAATTAATCCGTACTTTTATGTGGAAAATAAAATAAAAGTGCTCTATTGGGGCTTGAAAGCTCCCCAGACTTAAATCCTATTCAAAACTGATGGCATATTTTCAAGAATCATGGAACGCACAACAACAGAGCAAATGATATAAAAAAGGACTATATTAGTGTATTTCCAAGATGATGACATCAAAAACATGTATGTTTTTCTAGTGACGTCATTTCACAGACGGGTTCAAAATGTCATTTCGGCTAATGGAAGACATACTGCGTACTAATATACAGATTTTTCAGTCTGTTTGAGGTATGTAGTGCTAAAAAACTAAGGTTTTAGAAAAAATCACTTTTTTCCCACTTGTCCCAATTAATTCGAACAGTATAGTGTAAATATTAACTTTTTACAAAGAAGATATGAATTTTAGAATATAAGCAAGTATGTAACACGTGCAAGTAGTTACGTATTAGAAAATAACACCTTGTAAGCAAATACGATATGAAGTAATGAATTAATTAAAAATTATCCATCTCTGCAACTTCCATAACTCTTAGTTGTTATATGGAATATAAAATCTACATACAAACATAGGTAGAAAAGCAATTTTATTTGAACAAATTAAATTAAAAACGAACTTAAAAATCCGGAAAAGCGTTTTTTTATTAAAAATTATACTATCTTTTGAATGTTGTTTTTAAGAAAATTATTAAATGGAGAAAAATAACCAATTGTTTTAACAGAATTAACTCTTTCTTTTTAAATTTCCACTTGGTAAATACATCAAATAAATGAAAATTATTTAGGTAATAGAAAAGTAATTGCTCAGAAATTAGTTATAATAATGATTCAATAAATATTACAGAAATCTTATTGAATTTAAAGGAACAACATTTAAAAGAAGTTTACTAAAGCATTAAAGTGAAAGGATTTAGAAAATCTTCATCATTGTCTAATCTATCTATCTAATTTTTTTTTTTTTTTTAGAATTTTACTCAATTTCATAAATTGTAGTAGATGTAGTTAGGATGGTCACAAGACTAGTTCTTACTCCACAAAACAGCTGTATGCCTTATATTTTCGATTAATATGGTATCCATTTTTAATACTGTCTAATTGTACTCCTCATCTAAAGCGTTTTATTACACACACCATATATATATATATGCAATTTAGCAGAAATATTTTCCTTATTTGTCTAAAAAAATACGAAATTTATAAAATATATTTATGAAATATTGTAGGACTTTCAATTATATAATTTGAATATTCCGAATAGATGTAAAACAAATCATATATCTCAGATCTTCCATGGATATAAGTTTCTTTATAATATGCTTATTTTTTTTCTTCGGCTATACATTTTAAGTTAAATGAACACAAAATTTAAAATACATTGTTTTTCTGGGATAAATTCCGTAAGCATTCAAATGAAAAACAGCAAACACAGGGGAATAACTTAAATAATATTTCAGTTTAATTGTTAATAACAACTTTGTTAAAGTGAGATTGTGCAACCATTAGATCTTAACAGACAGAGAAAAATTTTTATGTAAGTAATTTAAGTTTTTTTAACACGTTTTTATAAATTTCACTTGCATGTAATGGAATCTTTGAACTCAATTTTCGCCCACTTTAAGAGGTCAGATTAATTCGAACTTTTGCACTCTTGTCAAAAAACTGTGGCAATACAAAAATTTTTGAATTTTGTTCGTTGTCCTGATCAGGATCATGAAAAATAAGAATTTTTAGAATTTTGTGATTTAGAGACTAATTCATTATATCGTTTCCAAATTTGGCGTTTAATTGCATAAACCATTTTCAAATTTGGTGACTAATTCCACATGCTATTTCCAGATTCGGGGACTAATTCCAAATTTAGCAACTAAAATATTAAGGTTCAACCCTAAAACCGCAAATAGGCTTCTGTTCAACACAAATAAAAAAAAAAAAAAAATTTTTTTTTTTAAAAAGGATAAAATGGGGGGGGGGGGGGGTAGTTTTTTTGAAAATGGAATAAAAAAAGACTCGTGCATGATAAAAAATAATTTATGTTCTTAGTGCTAAATACTTTTTATTTTTATAAAACAATACGTTTAGAAGTGATGATACGAATTAACATTATAGCAATTCGTTTAAAAGGTAATAATACGATTGACATTTAATTTTTCTTCTTAAAACACTTTTATTAGTTAGACCTGTATCTAAAAAGACGGAATCTTTGAAATATAACGATATGGGACTCATCTGAGATCCCGTAAGCGGAGAAAATAAATACCCCTCAGACCAATTTATTAATATCCATTGAAGAGCAAGACTAATTCCAGAACCCACATAATCCGGCTACAAATATCAAACTCAAGGATAAATTCAACAAAGAACAAATGATAGTTTTAAAAACTAAGAAAACAGGCTTTTATTGTAGATAAAACAAAAAATGAAAAACAAATTATAGTTTTAAAAAAAACTAAAAATCACGCTTTTATAGTAAATCGAACTAAAAAGTAAAAAAAATAATCCTTAATATAATAAAAAAAATGGTTAACGAGAAAATAAATATTATCGTGGTAAAAGCGTGGGGTGTGTGTTTTGTACTACATTTTTACACTAACTCAGGATTTCGAAGAAGATCTAGTAAGAAATTATAAAAATTAATATTGAACACCTCACGCTTTTATCCCAATAACATTAATTTTCTGGTTAATTATTTTATTCTTGTATTAAGAATTATTTTCTTACTTCTTAGTTCGATTCACTATAAAAGCGTGTTTTTTAGTTTTATTTTTAAACTATTATTTATTATATTCTCACACAAAATCGTTCTACATTTTGTTGATTACTTTCGATATTAGATATCAAAAATAAAATGTATAGTTTAAGATTCATGACTCATTATTTCAATGTTTTAAGAATTTGTTTTACCATGTGTTAACATTCAAAAGAGATGATTATACATAGCGTGTTTATTAACACAAAAATATTCGAATTCTAAAAAAAAAAAGAAAAAGTAATGAAACATGCATGAACTTAACATTTGGTAAACAATAAATTTGGAGCATCTTCTGTTAATAATACAATTTGAATTGAGTCCGAGAGCCCCAAAAAGGAAAGTAATTTTCATCAACAATGAAAACTTCACTTTTTTATATCTTCATAACAAATATTGATTTTCTTTGCCTTTTGTACTAGACATTAAGCTTCCAGCCTCGCAATGATCACAGAGATTAAAAGGAATTTTCTGCTTATTTTGAATTATTTGGTGATTTACCATAGAAAATATAAAAATTACGGTGCTTACACTCTCATGATATTTCGACCGATATTCCAAGTACAACCCAGAAACATTGTTTATTATTATTTTCATGTTAGATTTTGTATAAGAATGTATTTTAATAGTATTAACACAGGTTGAAAACAAATATATATATATAGGAATTTTTAAATTTTAATTAAATTTGAAAAAAAATTTTAAAGAAAAAAAAAGGAAAGAAAGAAAGAAAAAGAGAAAATTAAACTTTTATTTCGCCATGTATTTAATTGAAGCTCAAATTTTTAGTTTAATTTATACTAAAATATATATTTAGCTTAAAACATAGTATTCTACTTTTCATTTTATAAAAATCCCCTTAAAACATGATTTCTTGCAAAACTTTTACTAAATATATAATTCATAGACTCGATAAGAAACGAAGAATGGTTAGAAGTGAGATGTGAAAATTGGATGTAAAGTAGCTTTAGTGTTAGGAGAAAGGTCAGATGATCGAGCCTAAATGCTTTAATTAACTTACAGAGAATATAGTAAGGCATATATTGCTGGTTGGGTTGAGCACCTTCAAAGAAATAAGAAAATAAAAACAAATCTTCTGTCAGGTTAGACCACGTTTCTACAAACTGAATAAATCCGGATTTGTGTACGCAATTCAGAGTTTACGTTCAGAATTAAAAGGTCATTGTACTCGCGTTTTTATTTTTTGATTATGTCTCTAAGAGGTTGGGGTGTTTATCCGGTCAACTTTCATTTTATTTGTAGTGAAATACACGATAAAAAATGAACAATGTAAGATAAGTAATTTGGAGAAGAATGTTTATATTATTTACTTCACTTTAATTCAAATTTGAACTTACGGTTCAAGACAAACCATTCATATCCGTAAGTTTTGAAAAGTATGCGAAAAATTCAATTTGTGGATTTAGGACATAAAAAACTCATTTCGTTTTGGCATTCCTGAAACATGTCTTAAAAGGAAGAAAAAAACCTGCAACTAACTGCTTTTTTTCTGTTAAATAGACGAAAGAGGATTAAAATAATAATAATAAAAAAAAAATACATATAATATGAAAATATCTTATCCTGACTTTGAATCAACTTTTCTTCCAGTGTCTTATATCTCAAAAATACTAGTTCTACTACCCCCGTTCATTTTTAATGATATCCTATGAGAGTCGAAAGTTAGAGATACATCATTTCCCAAGATAGATATGGTTCAGGTTTTATTTTGATGAAGAGGGATCTCAGTTTTTTTCCAGACGTTTAGACTTAGAGATTTAGGCGTTTTTAAAGATGCAGCCGATTGGCTAGGATTGGCTAAAAATGAAAACCTGTTAACACTTGAGGCCTCATTTTTCTCATACGGGCATCAAAAGAAAGAATTTACTCAATTTTATCCAAAAAGGGATGTTTTTTGTAGTACATTTAAATTATAAACTCATGAAGTGCTTTGAAATAGAATTCAAGTTTACTGCGTGGTGTCTATTTTGATTCACCTAAAATTAGCAATAAAGAAGCCTTGTTGTTGTATTGTTATTAAAAACTTCTAAAATACTGTTGTAAAGGGTACATCCACAAACCTTCTACTAACCCTCTTGGGGTAAAATTATTCTTTTTTTAACTTATGTTCTATTGAAAACTTTCTCTCTCGAAGAAGATTTATTCAAATGATTTGTTCTATTTAAGCGTTGGCATTTAGGTATGCGATGTTAGTCGAGACAAATATTCGCTGGCGGGTCGATTATTGATTATTGGAGGATAAAAGTGATAAAATTGTGTTTAAGATTTACGACCGGACGTAGTACAATAAAGAGAAATATATTAGGTAAATGCTAGCGTAGAAGTCCAGAGTGCTCCAAGAGTAAGTGCAGTTGATTATACTTATACGTTAAGAAATCTTAAGCAGTGCGATTTCTCTTCTAATTATTTACGTAGAGCATTTTCAACCTTTAGTTGTGTGGATTAGGTAAAAGGGATAAATTAATTTGAATTAAAAACTTACTATGTTTGATTTTTGTTCGAACCCCCAAACACCACCAACAACTAGTCGGTTATTACACTGTATTATTAATGAAATTATAACTTGGATATTTATTTCTCCTATGACAAGACTCTTAAATTTTATTCTATGTCTTATAACACTTCGGAAACCGAATTTTTTTTTTCATTTAATCAACTGAATGTCAGATAATATATCCTTGTTCAATTAGAACCTACTTATTAAAAATTTCATGTCTTTATAATAATTGAAAAGGAGCTTTGCGTTTCAGTTACTGTAAACTCCAACGTATAACACGCATTTCTCTTTTTTTACTAAAAAATATCCCTGAAATGTACCTGAGTAACACTTAAAATGTTTTGGAAGATATTTTTTCCAGGTATTATTCCAGACTTTTGAATAAATAATGTACTTCTAGAACTACAAAATTTAAAGTTTACACGGTATGTTATTTCTTTTAAATAAACAGTACTTCGATCTATGTGGAAATCTAATTTTTTTATATCATTTATTATTTTTAAAGATGTCACTTTTTAACACTTTTTTTATAAGTTTCACTTGTATGTAACGGAATCTTTGAACTTGATTTTTACCCACTTTTAAAGGTCAGAATAATTCAAAACTTTGCGTACTTGTCAAGAAACAATGGCAATACAATAATTTTATAATTTAGTTCCATTTTTCCTATCAGGATCGTCAGGAATAACGATTTCCAGATTTGGCAACTAATTCATTATACCATTTCCAGATTTGGCGACGTATTCCGCATGCCATTTCAAGATTTGGCTACTAATTCCATATACTAATTCCAGATACGGCAACTAATTCAAGATCCCTTTTCCAGATTTGTCGACTAAATTATTAAGTTACAACCCCCAAAAAGTGAGAAATGTGCGTCAGCAATTTCTTATCATAATACAACAATTTTGTCTAGTTTTTCTGAAAATAGAAATGAAAAAAAAAAAGAAAAGAAAAGACTCGTGCATGTAATTTTTTTTTAAATCCTCTTGTCGAATATGAGATAAATGAAACATTTTTCATTATTTCATTTTACCAAAATAGCTGAGAATTGATTTGGAGGTCACCGTATTAAAAAATTTAGGTTTCAGTGAGAATATTAAGCTCTTTTTAGTAAAAAATATCATTGACTTAACACCTTCTTTGGCATGAAATATTTCAAACTTAGCTTTTCCAGATTTCCTTTAATTGGCTAACCCTACATTTTGCAAACTAGGCCGCATTGACGCACTAATAGGATGTCAAAGGGTATTCCCAAATCTAAAAAAGGACGCATTAAGATTAATTCATCAATGAATATATGATAGTCTAAAACTAAAAATACATGTTTTTACTGTAGATCGAACTAAAAAAGAAATATAAATTATAGTTTAAAAAAAAAAAACTAAAAAATGCTCTTTTATAGTTAATCGAACTAAAAAGTAAAAAAAAAAAATTAATATAAGAATAAAATGATTAACAAGAAAATTAATGTCATTGGAGGAAAAGCGTGGGGTGCTTTGTACTACATTATTACACTAACTCAGCATTCCGGAATAGAACTGATAAATAATTACAACAATTGATATCGAGCACCCCACGCTTTTACCCCAATGATATTAATATTCTTGTTAATAATTTTATTTTTATATTAAGAATTAACTTTTACTTTTTAGTTATATTAACTATAAAAGCGTGTTTTGTTAGTTTTTTAACATATAATTTATTATACCGTATAACACGCTCCCTTCAATTTCTATCTTATTTTTTGTGTTAAAAGTGCGCGTTATACTCCGGATTTTACGGTAAGCAACAACGGACCTTGTGACGAAGCTGATCTCTTCCCCCTACTTGCTAACAGATCCCTTGCACCTTGCCGACAGACGTTGCGAAAATTCCAGACATTTCCCTAATTGCTTGGAAAGAATTTCGTAACGGGGTGGTCAAAGTTTCGGAACCTTTTTCCCAGGCTGACCGGACTGTCAAAAAGAGACGCCTTAACATTGTGTTTTCATTTTCCCGCGATTTGGTGACGACGGCGTGTCTGAAAACTCACAATGGGCACCCAGCCATCGGCGCCCATTGGGCAAGAGATTAAGGAAGCCGAGATCGGGTGGCGGCAAAAGAACAAGAGGGGCTGAGTCCGACAAAGAGATCACAGAAGGATGATGAGGAGAGATAGAGAGGATATAAGGAGAGTGAGAGAGTTTGGACGAGAGACTGGATTTTGAAGGGAGCTTTTTTAACGTCCCTTGAGATATAGAAAAAGCGATAACGAGCCCTCGAAGTAAGGCGGTCTCCTAGCTTGGAAGATCAGGGAACGGTAGAGAGTGCGAAAGAGCACGGCGAATTTGGAGCCAGCGAACTCACTCAGACGCGGTGTGGAATTACCGAGAGTGAACCATTTTTACTTTTGAATAGGACTTTTCTCTAGCGGGCGAAGTTATGCCTTTATTTTTTGTGAAAGAATATACTAATTTTATTATTTTTTTATGATTCTCATATTGAGAAATAAATAGTTTATCCAAGAGTTGTGTGTGTGAAATCATTACAACCTTTATTTAAGTATTTATTTGCAAACTATATTTTAACTAGAAGCAATTTAGAGCTACTATATGCAATTGCTACATTCCATGTATACCCACTAAAACGTCAAAATTGTTTTAGTAAATATCTGACTCATTCCCATGAGAAAATAGCGCCATCTCGAGGTATTACATAGGAAGTAAGCTACAAATTTTGGACGAAAATAATTACATTTTAAAAATGAAAAACACAACATAGTTTAGATAATATTTTATTGAAATAATTAAAACTCTCTATATATTATTAGTAAAAAATAAATTTTGATCTCTCGCTGAAATTTTATAAGTAGAAAAATTTCCTGTGGAATGAAAATTGAGGGGAATATTGTTCATATTTTAAAAAATGGTTTTCTTTCGACCGATTTTAGTAATTCCTCATAAATCAGTAAATTTAGCTCATTTTATTAAGGAATTTTTTATAGTTTATAGAGAGAAGTACACGGAATAAAACAATGGAACAAGTTTTCTCCAAACTTAATTTATTTGTAAACATCACAAATATGAACACGAATATAATAAAAACAAAGAAGCTTTTACTTTGCATTTCCCACTAGAAAATGTTTGAAGGATATCGAACACTATTACCTACAATCTAACAGCAAATTAATAATAAAAAATGCGTTTTTTGTCTTTTAAACTTCAAAATATAAGTTCACTGCTAAGTTAATTATTATTAAAATTTATTTTTTCCAAAAATAATTTAATTATTATTTTTTCTTCATTTATCCATTTGCAAAATAAAATTTTACTGATCACATTGAACGATTTGGGGTGCAAAAAATAAAGATGTTCAAATACAATATACAGATCATCGTTCGTTTTTTACAAATTTGTAAAAACAATTGAAACAATTTTGTAATTTATTTTCTCGTTTGCATATTAAGATACAACTTTGGCAACTTCAGAATAATGGTCTGCTAATGTTTTATTTTTTGATTGGAATGGGAAACAAAAAATTTATTATGAAAATGGCCCAAAAAATTGATAGATGGCTCGTCGGTTACGTAACTGAGATTTCCGAAGAGAAATATTCGCATTAACAAATTACAAAGCGGTGTAAAAACTTCGGCTATTGCATTCCAAAAAGTTATTTATAGTATATTTTGATAGAGAAAAATTGTCTAGCTGGAAGCGAAAATGAAAACATGTCCACAAAAACTCATTCTCTAAGACTGTTCGAACGAAGACAACTATCAAGAAAGTGAAGTTTGTGATACTTAAAAAAAACTCCACCAACACAAAGATTCTTTGCATAGAAACTGTGAAAATCTTTCGGTACTATAAGTAAAATCATTCGTAAAGATTTAAAGATAAAAACAATGTTTAAACGTAAGGTTCTTCTGCTTTTGCCAAAACATATTGCTGAGTAAAATACAAATTGCTGAAAATTATATAAAAAGTTCCTTGCTAAGGAAAAAGGAAATTTGTGGTAACACTCGATGAAAAAAGGGTGTATTTAAGCAACTATGATAAATAAAGATACATTTTATATTGCTCAAATGATGGGAATGACCACATGAAATGGCTTCGTCAGTGCACTAAAACGTTTCCAAAGGGATTTTTGATAGTTGCAGAATTTTGTTACAACGGCAAATTAAAAATCAAAAAAGTCTCAAGTAAAGCCAAAATTAATTCACTCAACAATCAGTAGAATATTTTAAAATCAAGTTTTGAAGAAGTAATTGCAGCCTTATATGAAATGAACATTGATAAATTTGATCATGATATAAACAAAGCCGCTAGTCACATATCTAAGTCAATTGCCGCAAAATAGCAAATAAAGAATAAGAAACGGGAATAAAGTTTATCCCATTCGATGAAATATTTGTAAATCCACCTGACACTTTTCCAATAGACTTTTGTACTTTCGGTTTATAAAACGAGCATTAGAGAAAAATTGCATTCAAGAATACTGAACAGATTTTGGAAAGAGGAATGGAATAAAATTGGCATGTCAATACTCAGGAAAAGTTTACTTTCAAGGAAAATTTGAGCTAGAGATATTGACAGGAATTATGGCTATCGGATACAACCAACTAGCTACTAAAAATGGAAACTATTTGTTACTAAAAATTGACTGTCGAAGTCGTTTCCAGAAAGTAGAAACAACGTTCTGCGCATATATATATA
>BMAV01001078.1:152314-170347 GCA_019973955.1 Trichonephila inaurata madagascariensis
CACATATGCACATGTATATATATGTGTGTGTGTGTATGTTTGTGTGTGTATATGTACAAACATATTCAGAGGACACAAGATTGTCAAAAAACAAAAATAAATAAATTTACAATAGAATGAAGATAGATGAAAAATAAAATAGTTGTAGTTCCAGTGTGCACCATAAAATGTACTACAAACAAATGTACTTCACTTTAAAAATTACTATACTTTATTGCTCACATTTTTAATAAGAATATTCTTATTATTTAAGCATTTTTTACTATTTTTTTAAGTTATCCAGTTAAATATCATAATGAGGATTTAACTAGAGTAAAATCCTTCCTTGAGGAATATAAATCACATTGAAGAGTATATGCATTAAAAGATGTGACATCTAAATGAGTTTTTTTCCAATTGCGCGTTGCATTTTGTTTATATATCAGATATTTATTAAGAAGTTTTAAAGCATTTTAGAAACAAATTTGTTACGAAAATTTTCAATCGAATAACATGTTTGATAAAAAATTAGATAAGTATATATGTGCGATATATTTTGCTTTTATTGTCATGTTTCGTAATAATGTTGTTATTATCTTTTTTTGCAAGAGAAAGATTTGGGTCTTTATATAACACTAGCACTATAACTTATTTCATACCATGAAAAAATTATAGATATTGGTATAAACAGACGTAATACATTTTTCTGTTTAAAATTTTTAAAAATATATATATATAATATCACACATACATGCATATATATATATTTGTAATAGTTCCCTTAAATGTCCTCTCGAGAGACTTTAATTCATATTGATCTTGACTTCTCCTAGAATTAGTGGAACAATTTGTTTTTATAGTTTATTCGTCTATTAGAAAAGAACCACAATTTTTTGTCCCCAAAATTGACACTCCAGCATTTGTAAACGATAATGGCATCCTCATCTTTTCATGACTGTAACAAACAGGAACAAATATAAACCTTACTAAAACAATGTCTTAAAAATCAACTTTGAATATTCACACACACATATAATTCATTTCAACCTCTTAACGGATTGAAGTGCAACAATTTCTGACATTACATTGCTGAAATTTTATAATAACTGTGTGAACCCAATGTTGTTTTGTACCAGTTGATTTATGTTCTAAATTTTTCTGTTTTGTAATTTTCCTTTTTTCTTTTTGTTTTTGATTTCGATTGCTTATATTCTACACTGCTGGCCACCGTAAATGCAACACCCTGAAAAAGGCCTGCAAATAACATGAAATTTACAACATGCATTAACGGAGGTGAGATATGCAAATGATTAGAATTTCAGCGCAGACACACATCACGTGCGTCTGTGGCGCCGCCTCAAAGAACTATTTAAGGCTTGGAGATTTCGACGATTTCAAGTTCGGCAATTGTGTTTTTCTTGGTTTTTTTTTTCAAAACACTATCAGTTATGTCTCGTAGAAAACAGCGATCAGCTTTTGATCAAGTATCCAAGTTCGGCAGTGAAAGGATAGTGGCCTAACGAGATTGTGGATTATCTTTCAGGGAAATTGGTAGTCGTGTTGGACGAAACCAAACAACTGTAATGCGGATATGTGAGCATTGGATCCAGGAGGGTACGACGGACCGACGTGTTCGATCACATCCAACTCACTGCACCACTTCACGTGAGGACAGGCAAATTGTGCGCATGCTAGTGGCCGATCACTCAGTCACATCACGAACCATAACACAGCACATTGAGTCTGTAACGTATCATTCAGTGTCTGCGCGTACCATTCAACGCCATTTACAGCAGTGTGGTGTCCGCAAGACGTCCATTGCTTGGTCTACCCTTGACGCAGAACAACTGACGTTTCCACCGCCAAGTTGCCAGTTGGAGCCAGTTGCCCTTCCTTCCCTTTTTGGGGCTTGGTCATAGCCATATTTCAACAGGATAATCGCGACCACAGGGCACGCATTGTCCAAAGGTTCTTCGTCAATCACCAGATTGAATTGATTCCTTCCGGCTCGCCCCCGGATCTTTCACCGATAGAAAACAGTGGTCCAGGTTGCTCAACGATTGACTCAGATTACACCCCCAGCTGCCACACCAGATTAACTTTGGAATGTGTGGAAGCTGTTTTGTCTGCTGTACTCAAAAAAATACATCCCAAGTCTCTTTGAATCAATGCCGAGGGGAGGGGGCAGCGGTGATCTCCAACAATGTGGCTACTTTGGATACTAATTCTGGCAGGAACCACACTTCACAAAAAGTCATAAATTTAATCATTTGATACTTGGTCAATAGTATCCACAAAATAAATTTCGTTGTGCTATCTCTTGTCTTTCTTGGTGTTGCATTTACGGTGGCCAGCAGTGTATATTTCACCTCAAAGTTCGCTGTTATCTTTCGGATTATGTCGGACGTAGTAGCTTTACTAATGCGTGATCTCACTTTAATAGTTGTAGCTCTCTCCACTCACAACTATTCCTTCGTTAAAAAGGCTATATTATCCACCCTGTTTCATGTTCGGTATGTATGAAATTGGTTATCAGATACTGAATGAAACTTCGAAGCATCAATTGCACCAGTAGAATGCTCGATTTCTAAAGATATGTACGTATTCAGTAGTATTTAAAAAGAGATTGATATTTACGGTTTTTTTTCGTTGTAAAGTTGTTTTGATATAATGCATTGTATATGCATTATACATATATTTGTTTTACATATTTTATTATATATACTATATTATTAAGCTTTGTATAATATTTTAAATAGCTTATTATATTCAACCTTTAAATTAACGGATATATATATTTTTTAAAAGGAAAAACTTTTGGGGATTAAGGGGTTAAAATTTCTTTACGATATCGCCAGCTTCTAGAGGTTTCAGAAATAGAAAGGGTCGACATAATACTCTTCCTTGTCTGAGGAAACAGCTGATAATTTACTTAAAAGTACATCAAGAAGGATTGACATCAGAGAGCATCTTTTAAGCCTGCAGAAATAAATGTAGAACACCCATTTGTGGAAGATTCACGTAAAACTATTTTAAATTTGGCTTTGCCAGTTTCTTGGTAAATGCCGTGGATAATAATAAACCATCATTCAAGTATATGCAGGAAAATTCCCTCGACTCAAGTAAGAAAAATTAAAGGTGTCTTTCTGTAGAACTTCAGATTAAACAGCTTTTTGTAAGCCCTAAGTTGGAAAAACTACTTTCAAGTAATGACAAAAAGGTGTGGAATGTATTCTATCAAGTGTTAACAAATTTTCTATGAAATGAGCTGGCCGGAAACTATAAGGATCTGGTTTAATATATATTGTAATATTTTAGGATTTCAGCTGCAATATGCTCTTAAAGATCTATTTTCTAGATTCCCGTTCGAATGTCTTACCCTGATATGTGTGTACATGTCAGTGATGAGCATAGCGAACATTTCCATTAGGACATTGCCCACAAGTAAAAATGACCCAGAGGAAATTGTCCTCCACAACTTTAACTGACTACAGTTGAAAGCTTTTCAGAGCTGCTCCTCACGTCCATTATAAAAGAAACCGAAAGTCCAAAGTAGATTAAGATAATTCTAAAGTGTATTATGATATACGTACATATATGCACTTTTCTAAGCAATACGTACGGTTTCCATAAAATCGCATGTATTGATTAGAACGCATTGCGCGCACCAATTCAACTTTTTCTTTGTCTATTCGTATTCAGCACACTAAATTCACCGTGTGAGCTTACTACATTAATCTTAGAAGAAACTTTTTGAAATTGTGTTGCTCAGTGTATTCATGCCATTAAAACGCACTCGAACTCATGAGACACAATTGTAAGAGATAAATGATTAACGAACACAGATATGTGTAATAATATAAATTGCTAAATCAACCATAAGGATTCAGCTGAATGAAGATGTTGGTAACAAAGTGTTTCGTGGAATATATAAAGTGGAATGATGAACTGAAGGGACAACACACACAAAGCTAAGCATCAAAACGATATATGAGTTCTACAGCCCAAAATCAAAAATAAAACATGATGCTACTTTTGTCATATTAGGGTTAAGCTTTTAAAACACTTTTTTTCTATGTGGTGTTTAGATATTTAGAGTTCAGATTAACATGCAGGGGAATTAATAAACCCTCATATTCGTGTATTGTAAATATCAAATATCTGATTTGAGAAATGTTTGACAAAATCAATCATCTGATTAAAACTCTGTACCTAATTGTAATGCAACAGCACACATTGCAGTCAAAAGAGAGTTTGCTAATTATTGATAATAAAATTTGAAATTCAACTTACTAAACTTTTAAGCATTTTATGATCTTATATTTGATTTAATATCCACTTAGCGAGATTACTTTTCTTAACATGAATTTAAAGTTACAGCCAAAAATTATATTCTCTTTCTTTCATTCTCTCACTATACATATTTCTAGCTATTCCTCTGCAAGATAGTATTCAATATGTTAGAGTTAAAAATATGTTTATTTGCTTATATTATATGGTTAAAAGTAATTAACTTAACGTTAAATGTCATAAAATTCAAATGTTGATATAATGTTTCCCTCTCATATTCTATTGTGCATTTTTTGTTACAGTTTTTGTTCTTTTATGAAGCAAGGATTCTTAAATGGGAGAAATATTTACTATCTTCTTGTGAAAAAATTTAAACAGAAACAGAAGCTATTTGTTTATGTTGCTCTTTTTTCATGGTTGTCTTAATAGTTACTTTTAAAAATCAGATATTTTTCAAAAGATTAATTTCTCAAGCATGTGTGCAGCATATAAACTAACTGAAAGGATTAAGGAAAAATAAAAAATGTAAATAATATAACTTTAAAAAAATATATACAATTCGCTTACCTCGAAGTTATTAATTCCTTTATACGAAGAATGCAAAACAGCAAAATTTAAAGGTAAGTAAAAAATAGCGCAAATTTCTTTCGTACATTTAACATAGACATTTAGCGTACATTTGAAGACAAGCGGCATTCTTCACTATTCAGTAATATTTTTACGGTCACGTACAATACAAGACAAAATGCAAGACTTTATAGAGATTCCGGGGAAGTGACAGCAACTTCCAGGTCAGTGAACTTCAAAGAGCGTGTGCATTGTGTTTTAGTCTGTACACAGTTGGAGAGCTTAGACAATTGCATTCTTGTAAAAGACATAACATTATCCACGTGGGTTGATTGAAGGAAGTTGAGTCCCTTTTCACAAACAATAACTGAGAAGAAAATGTCAGCTTTTTAATCCTTCTCATGGAGGACGTATATTCCAGAGACAGCAGCACGATTCCGAAAAAAAGATACCAACATGCCACTCCCCTCTTCTTCTGTCAAATATACCAAGCATTGCGAATAATTTTCAAATCTTATAGAATGCTTTTTCTTGTTTCTTTAAATAAACTTTAATTTTTACTTTAGTATTTCCCACGTTTATTTCATATTTGAACAATTCGATTTCGGCTTCTTAATTATTCTTAGGTTTTAGAATGCATTTAGGTAACAATTTAATTAATCGAGATCAGTCTCTGTCTCAATCGATATTTTTTTTACATTTCTAATGGGCTGTGGATTGGTGATTTGCAATTTCAGATTTAGTACATTCCCTGGAAACAGGTATCCCTTTTTAGTACGGCACCATAAAGGCGGTTACCAATCAGCGCAGGTAATTTTGATGCCCAATTTCTTCCACAGAGAGATGCACCTGAGCTCTGGCGATGCGAAACAGTACTTAGGATTTTATTTTTGCCTAGAGAATCCAAACCAAACAGGCACTAAAACAATCTTTTACATGCCGCATTATCATGCGACATGGCCGCTGCAGATTTTTTGTATCATGAAAATCCACCGACATGGGCAGAGGTCTAACCCTCAACCTTAGGCGTACAAGGCGAGGGACAAACCAACTGCCACCCAACCTGCCCATAGCAATAGAAAAGATAAGCAATTGTGGTCAGAGTTTATCTTTTCTCTTTGTTGGTATACGAGTTCCCTGCACAACCACTTCAACCATTATAATTCTTCAAAGAACTTCTAACCAATTGGATGATTTTGTGATTTTGTTTGAATAGTCCAATGTTTTCAGACATGTTAACCAATTGATAACTATTTACACTATATAGATGCAGGTTTGCAAAGTTACCAGCAACAGTTGTTGTAGAATGTAGACCCTGGAAGGTCACAATACATGAATAGAAGGCTAAATTAGATGATTCGGAGAAGATTTCGTGAAAGGTATATTTGTTTCCTATCCAACGGGTCATAGTTATTTTTATTCTAACCTTGGTACCTCTTACCAATTTGCTGCGCTTGGCTGTGACGGGGTTGCGCTTACAGATGCCTTTAATATACTTGCTCTTAATTCCACAGCATCAGCAGACTTAGTGGATTTAAATGCTTGTTAATGAGTGGGATTGATATCGATCTTCATAGCTACTAGTCTAAAAGCAACTTGTAGTGTGCATATTCCACTACCGTTATTGGCCAGATCTCCATCGAATCAACGTGAGAAGAAGCAATTCTATATTTTTATACATGTTTACTTTGATTCACAAATTAACAATTTATTAAACATCTAAAACATTTGTTTGAATTTCAATTATCTTTTGTACTACACAGATTTTTTTTTCCAAATTTCTTTTCGGAAATATCTAGCGAAATACTTTTTTTTTGCTTGAAAGACATTTTACTTTTAAGACTTTTTTTTTCTCTTTTCGTCTTGATACTTTGCGCACACAATTAAATTTAAAATGAAAAAATAAAATGAAATTAAATGTTTCTCCTTTATTTGTCGGCAAACCATATTTTTTATTTGTTAAACTGCTTTCAAAAATATTCAGAAAAGCAAAGACGTTGAAGATTTTTTTTCATCTTTTTTGCCGACAGTTAGATTTTTAAAAGCATTTAAAAATACATTTCGAAAGTTACACTCGTAAAAATACATGAAATAAATGACTCAAAGCTTCTTTTTAATGACAATCATAAAGGAAAAGCCTTCTGGGATTTGTTTCTAACATTTTATGATCATTTTTTTGAATGTTCTTTCCGTATTGCCACATTGAAAATTTCAATATCTGAAAACGGTAGTTAAATAAACTATTTAGGAACAAATATGTGGTCATTTTTTAAACTCCAAGTATAATTTTAATTCCCAAATAAAAAAAAATGATGATAATTTAAAAAAAAGCCCTTAAAGTTTTATAATAATAAAAATAAAAAAAAAAAAAAAAGGTTTTATTTTTTTGTTTTTTTAAACTAGTAAAAAATCTCAGCTTTCTCTCCAGTGTTAAGTGAAGGTACTGTTTCGTAATTAACAGATGTTACTGTCATTCAGAAATTTCATGGAATTTTTGTGTTAGCTATAAGGGAAAATAATTAATTAAATTTACAAAATACTAGTACAGGGAATTTGTGAAAAAAGAGGTTTACTTCAGGAAATTAGGAAGAAAACACTGTCTACTGTTATATTATTCTTATTCCTTGTTTGCCATTAAATTTATCTTAATTTGCAAGTACTGTTTTGTCATGAGTAGGCGCTAGTGGTATTTAGAAATCAAAAGAATTTGTAATAAAATTTTTTAATGCTCTAATGGGAGAGAAAAAGTAAAGTTTGCAAAATACTCTCAATATATTGCAGTTCTAAGGATTGCGAATTGTTGTATAAATTTAAGTCCCTTAATAATTTTCTAAATTTCTTTGGATTTGAAATAAAAATTTAATAAAATTTCTCCTGAAAAGCAATCTTGTAGTTGTGTGATAGAGGTAAAATCCCTTTTTCAATTCATTTTCCGTATGTTTGCAATACTTATAGCTTTATTTTATACTGAATGAGTGAGTAGATATTAACTCCGCAATATTCAGCTATACGAAGGTGATTTGCTACGGGATCCGTAATTTTGAACCATGGCCAAGTGACGAGGACGACAGCTGAACTGGCACCCCCTGTTCGTAAATTTCACACCACACCAACGGGAGGACGTTTGAGCCTTTACAGATTTAAGGTACAACAGCTTCCTCTACAAGATGGGTCTTCAGCGATACTAGGCTCAAACTCATGAAACGCCTGCCACTAGTACGTTACCTTAAATATATATATATATAGTTTGTAATATTTAAGAAATGCAATTAAGTTGAAATAATGACATAATGTGCCTCAATTAGTGCGATGTATATCTAAATTGATCGTTAAAATTCCTTTAATTTAGCCTTTGTATGCGTGCGTCAGTATAAAACATCAGTATTGAAACTAAAGGTTTTTAATGATTATGCTTCTGTACATTAAAATTATTCACATGCTGAAATATAAACTTGACCGAAAATCCATTAAAAGTATAACCAACTTAAAACTAAAAAATGCCGGGTTTTTCTGAAAGAATATCTGAGTTTTAACACTTTATAGCATTTGTTATGTATAACATATTGGTTATGACTCATACATTGAGTGAAAGAGCAACTGAAACAGTTTTATTTACTGGCATGTTCGAGCAAAAGGTATGCTATTCCCCTCCCCTTTCTATCCGATCAGCTCTCTAGTATAAAATAGTGACTAGTGCAGTGTTTCTCAAACTGAGGGGCGCGGCCCCTGGGGAGGCGCGGTAACCCTTCGAGGGGGGCTCGAGCATATTGAAAATAAAAGGTTTAAAAAAATAATTTCTTAGAATGAAGTAAAACAAAATGCTTTCTCACATAATAAAAAATGCAGATTTACACTGATATAATTTAAAATGCAGATTTACACTGATATAATTTAAAATGCAGATTTACACTGATATAATTTATTTTTATCATCAAAAGTAAAAGATTCCACTTCAAACGCTCATTAGCCATTTCTGATCCTATAACCAAATAAAAAAAGACATTTGGTTTGCTTTACTGTAATCCCACGATGAGAGATTTTTTTATTACGTTTCTTTTAACTCCTAAAATAGTACTTTTGATTATCATATATTTGACCATCAAACTTATTGGTATGTTTCACTCCACCTTTTTTTCTTTTAGGAAAGTTGTAAATAATATTTTTCTGTTGATTTTTTTCCCATGTGAATGAGTTTTATGATATATGGATAAGCATATTGAGCACTTTGAAGGATTATTTGGCCAAGATGTATTTTTTATGAGTATTCTGAAACATATAATGCATAATGAAAAACCTTTAATGAAATTATTTTTCAGAGCATGCTTCACTTTCTCCATGAACAATTTTGTGGTTTTGATTGCTGTGTTGTATGACTTATTATGGTTTATAAATGTAAATGAGCAGAATATAAAAAAATGGGCATCTGTGATCCCTATTGAAGGAAGTTGAAACTGATCAAGCATTTGAAGAACCTTCTGAAATAATGCATATTATTTAAGTAGTGAAAGTAAATATGAGAAATGCGTTAGACATGAAACGTTTGAGTTGATTTGAAATTTTGAAATGCTGCCTAAAGATCTCTATGAATAAAACTATGAAGCCATAAATGTAGCACTTCGCCGCGTCAAAAAGACACAAGGAAGAAAAAGATCAAAATGCTATTTGTAGATCATCAAACGACAGCAAAACTACAAAAATGTGAACAAAATATGACAGTTTTGCTGAAAAATAACGTTCCTGTATTGTTAGCGAAAAGTGTCTGGGATTTATGTCCTTTATTAAGGACACGCACATTTGGAACATTTTCTTTAGTTTTATTGGGTTTTTTCTCAAATTATCGAAGAAAAATTGTAAAGTCCTTGAAAGTAAGTAAGTATATTTTCTCTTAGTTAAATTATTCACTGAAATTGTGATTTTTATCGTGTATAGTAAAAGTAATTATAAAATAAAGTATAGTTTTAAAACAAACTAAAAAACACGCTTTTATAGTGTGTGAATCGAACTAAAAAGTAAAAAATAAAAATATATATTACCTAAAAGTAACATGTACAAAATTTAAAACTTATCTTGTTAATTTGTACGGTTTATAATTATGATCGTATCGTATTGTAGCTTTAGAACCAAAGTGCATTATTATTGCATTCAACACATTATTATTTTAGGGGGGGGGCGATAAAAATTATGATTGAAAATTGGGTCGCAAGTAGTGAAAATTTGAGAATCACTGGACTAGTGAACAAAAAGGGTTTTGTGTTCTCCATTTTGCAAAGACAGCATCTGTTATTACTGTACAACGAGCGTTCCGTGTTAAGATCGGTTGTCAACTTCCAAACAAAAATAGCACTCATAGAAAGTATCATCGCAGTTTGAAACAACTGGCTGTCTTTGTAAAGGGAAAAGTATGGGATGACCAGGGCTCAGCAAAAAGTGTTGTTCCAGTGAGAGACTCTTTCTTGCTCAGCCCAAAAAAAGCGGTTTGGCGCACAAGTCATGAATTAGTAATGCCAATGACAAATGCTTGGAAAGTTTTATCTAAACTCTTAGAGCTACGGCCTTATCGTCTGCAGTTGCTACAAGTTAAAAACCGACAGATTTCGGTTTGCGAGCCAAATTCGCAAACGACAAGTTCAAGCATACTAATGAAAATTTTATGGATTATGTCGTATTCAGTGATAAATCAACGTTTCACCTCAGTGGATGTGTAAGCATTCGTAATGCACGCATCTGGAGCTTAGAAAATCCTCACGAGATTATGGAACTTCAACGAGACTCACCTACATTGAATGTTTTTTGTGCCTATCTCGGTGGAAAGTGTATGGGCCTTTTGTTTTCGGAGAACCAACTGTAACTGGTTCTGCCTAACTTGATGCTCTACGGCTATGGCTATTCCCTCAATTGGAAGAAAGTAAATCAGATAATTTCATTTGGCTGGAAGATAGTGCACCACCTCACTGGCGTGAAATGGTACGTGAATGATTGAAAATAACTTTAATCAACCAATGGATTGGCCGCAAAGGCGTTTCCGTTAACCCGACCTGCGCCATGTGATTTCCATCTGTGGGTGTTCATTAAGTATTGTGTGTACGTTCCTCTGTTACCAGCTGACCTTCCAGACTTAAGACACAAGATTGAAGCAACTGTTAAAAAATTACCTCAGACACGCTGAACAAAGTTTAGGATGAACTCGTCTATTGACTTTATGTGTGCCGTGTGACGAATGTTGCTCGCATTGAAAATTTGTAAACTTGTAGGTAAAACGATTTCAGTTACTCTATCATTTAAAGTAAGAATTATACCTGCAAGTAATATGTAATAAATAATATAAAGCTTTAAAACCCTGCTATTCATTTAGAAACACCCGGTATTATTTTAATATCTTAAAAAAGTTTCATAGTAAAAAAAAATACTTTAAAAAATATATCCCTGCAGTGAGAAATAATTTTTAAGAAAACTTTTCAGATAAACTTTTATAATTGAAATGACACAAAATAATCCTTATTCTGTGTAAAAACTATTAATAGTTCTACCTTGATTTCTCTACAACGTTTTTAAAAATAATAAGATTCTTATCAAATTTTAATTTTATTAGGAAACTGAGGACCTAATAAAATACAACCCGTAACATCTTGAAAAAAGTGTGTGTGTGTACTTATGTGCGAACGTAAGAAGCTGTACTTCTTTAGCGAAACCAGATTAAAGTCTTTCTAAAAATCTTGACAAGGGCAAGCTAGGCCAAGGGCAAAAGGTGGTCATTAGCAGAGTTGAACGAAACCAGCCAAACCCGAGATAATCACGATTTAAATAAATTTAAACACCCCCTCACAGGGACAATAGGACCAATAACATGGGAATTTTTCGGACGAATGTATCTGGAGAAGAGGTGAACCGAATGTGACACCTGAGACCTCATATTGAATGTCTCGGTGGGAAAAATCGTTCCTAAGTAAATTAAGACGTCCGCCTGAAGAGCCCCCGAATTATGGTCATTTTAAAATAATTAAAACTATTAAAACAATTAAATAAAATAGAAGCAGGGCACCCAAGAACTCGAAACTCTGCCTGGTTGTGAGGAAATAAAACATGAATCCATTAGAACCTTTTCGGAGTCTGTAGTTGCAAATGGGGCGGCGCTAGCTCGGGAAAGGAAAACGAAACTAACTTCCCCTGGGGGTAACAACTGTGACGTAAATTGTCACGTACATCCCAACGATACACTGAGTAGTAGGTGATCCGTAAGTTCCATCCTTCTATCTCTGTAATATCGTGACGTCATGAAAAAATCAAACCCCATAGGAATAGCATGGGGACGCTAATTGTAGTGATAACGCCCCCCAAATTCCACTATCTACACATGAAATACAACAGATGAAAGAACTTAACATGGAGAACCTATGGTCCGAGTTTCATTAACGAAGCTCAAAAATCCTTGGAGCTATGCGGGATTTTAAAAAAATTAAAACTTTAAAATAATTTTAAAATGTTAAATATAAGCGAAGAAATGCGGCTATAGTCGTAAAAAAATATATCTAGGATGCTCATAGGAAGAACAGTCGAATCCAGCCTGTGCGGTTGACCCAGTGGCATAGGATTCCAGTTAGTACTGGAGAAACCCTGTAGGAGAGGGAGCACCGGAGGGGACCAATTCCACGTAAAGCTCGCGCTAATGCGAAAATATGGCGACAGAGAACCTCCAAAATTCAAGTCCCAATCTCAATTCCTTGGGGGTGGGGGGTTGAATTTTTTTCCAGTCCCCATAGGATTAACATGGGAGCATAATATTTTAGTGCGTAAGCCCTCCCTATGCCTAAACAATGGGAATGAAGTAGATGTATGAAGGTGGAACAGTTGGTTTTGAAATCTCAAGTCTAAGACTTAAACAGGAGCCAAGATATTATGAATTTAAACAAATTTAAAAAGTTTAAAAAAAAGGTTAAAACAATTATAAACTATGGAAGAAATAGCCCTATGAGCATGAAATTATAATAGCTGGTTTAGCAGATAGAGAGGGATCGAATGAGCTAGGTCCGAATGGACTTTCAGGCTCGGGTACCGAGATATTGGCCAAAAAGCTTTTGGCGAGATGCAACGGGGAGTGGATGCGTCCCAACAGTTATGGTTTATAACAATAGTTATTACGATCCCCCAAATATCTGTCCCCTAGCACCAAAAAAGTGGCATGTTAAAATATTGTCAGAAACTGATAAGCTCTGAGCGGCCGAACGGTTAGAGCACTGCTCTATCATGCAGATGGCTCGGGTACAAGCCTCGCAGATACTTGTTTAACTTTAATCATGACTTTCATTATTTATTATTCTCCGGTTTGAGCCTACCAGATACTTGTTTGTTAACTTTAATTATGATTTTTGTTAATTATTAGGGACATTTGCAAATTATGTAAATTGAATTTATGTTAATTTTCCCCTGGTGGTCATTCTAGCTCTCTCCAGTATAGGTGAGGATATAAAAGTACTGCAGTTGGATATGACTTCAGTTGTGGTGTTGCCCGTGTAAGATACTACGACAAATACACCTTGTAATATGTAACATCGCCTTGTTCCTTTATACCTGACAATATTAGACAATGGTGTGCGCGCCCATCCGTGACGGTGTGCGCGCGCATCGTAAAAATTTACCCTAATCCTTTTTTCCAAACACGCACAATAAGAAGTATAACTTCAATACATTTTATTCTGCGATACAAATTTTCATCACGTAATAAGAGGCAGATTATTTTTGAAAACTAGATAATTAAATGGATTTACAAAAAATTAGTTCATTTACCGTGAGGAAACTGAAACATTTTTAAATCCAACAAAAATGAATTATTACTTATAAAAGAGTTAATTATAGTTATATATATATATGACGCAGTATTATTTAATCTTTTCTAAGAACAAAAACAAAATTGGAATTGAAGCATTTGAGGAAAAAAGAAATTTAGCCAAGGACGTATTTTTAATACTATCAAGTTCAAGATTTTAAATTTTAATTGTTATTTCTTTCTATTGCACTTTTTGACACAATTCTTTTTCATCTTCTTTCTCTACATATGTACAATATTAACGTTTCTTTTAAAATATCAATCAGCAAGTTAACATGCTAATTTTTTTCCCAGTGGATTTTGCTTTTGCTTTAGATAATACATTTAACTTCTTAAAATGAAATGAATTTTCGGGAAAATTATTTAAATTTTAATAAAACCCCAAGAAATGGAAAACTAAGGTGGAATATAAACACATAGACACACACACACATTAAAAAAAACCAAAAAATCGTAAAAAAAAAAAATTACAAAGGACTTATTTTTTTCAATAAAAAAAATCAAATCAAATCAAACGTGGCCAAAATATCATCCGATATACGACCAATATATGAGAAAACAAAAATAAGCACAACCTGCACCCTAAATAAGGAAACTGGTCACAGTAGCTTACCGAAATCCTCTCGGTCAGATTTGATGTTATGATTGCCTAATAAGGTATATGATTGACTCTAAAAGCTATACAACTCGCGCTTCTATGCTTTATACTGTTTACTAGGGTCCTTTTCCACCCCTGTGGCAACCACTCTTACTCTTGCTCCTAGGCACATTTGAGGTTATTGATGGTCATTGAAACTGGTCTTCGAGCTGCATTTGAGCGTAAAAGGACGTCCCATACGTGTTCTGTGAGGTTAAGATCAGAGGCCGTCGCAGATCACTCCGCAATCTTTGAATATTCTGGTATTGGAGTTATTCATCCACCAACTGATTCCTATGTGAGTGGGCTTTATCGCCCATAGTGATGAAATTTTGTCCATATTCTCCGGAAAAGTCTAACATAGGGTGCCCTGTACAACTCCACAGTCTGAGTACATCTGTGGAACACATGGAGGTCGGTATACTAGTTTGTCATAATACCTGCTAGGATCTTCTGTACTACTCAAACATAGTAGTCCTTTCTGACAACGTTAGATTGACAATATCGAGTATCGGGTTCTCTTTAAATGGGAATAAGTTTCGAGTCACTGACCAGACTGAATCGCGACTCATCGCTGAAGAAAACTTTCTTCCAGCCATCCTTTGCTTAAGACAGGTGTTCTCTGCACCATGCTAGACAGCCCTTTTTGTTGTCCCCAGTCAAAGGAATGCAGTCTACAAGGCACTTGGCATCCAGACCAATCTCATTAAGTCTTTGGGTGACTGCTATTCTTGAAATGAATGTTCCTGTTGCATTATACAAGTTTAAAAAACAGTTGTTGCGCTGGCACGGATCATGTCGGTGGACCACTGTTCCTGTCTCTGTGAACTGTTTCCACAGAGTGGATACCACATTTCAGGAAACCACGAGGTCCCTAAAACAGATAGTCTGTGATTGGACCTCCTTGAATCTTCCAGATACCCACCACCTTATGGCATCGTTTATATCAAAGATACTTAAACTTTTTTTTCCCAAAGGGCTGCATACGTATGAAGCATCTGGGCCACAACGTTAGGTTTAATGGAAGGAAGAGGGGTACTAAAAGAATAATTTCATTTAAAATGTGGCAAATTGATCAAAATATTAAAACTCATAATTTTGGATTTTATTTTAAAACTATATTAAACTCCAACAAAGTCAACTCACAAGAAATAGATTTTACGCATTTTTTACCCAATTATAAGATAATTCCGATTTCCTTCCATCAATAATCCTGAGACCCTTGTTTGCATTCTAATGTTATGAAAACAAAGCAACCATGTTCTTTGATAATTTGATTTTTTTTTGAAAATGTCTATTTTTATTGCCTATTTTTATTTTAGATTTTAATTTATCAAGTACAGGATAGTATTAAGGAATGTTTGCTGGATTCCGCACTGAAATCAGTAATATTGTTTAAAATTAGTTCAAACTTACTTATGCATTTTTGTTTCAAATTTATTCAAATACTTCTTGATTTTACTAAAATATATCTGACCAAATAACTGAATTTATCAGGGAATACATCGGAAGCATTTAAAAAACACTAACACACAATTTCTATATACATTCGTATCTAACACAACCTTAACACTTCTTCATGTTTATCAATATGCATAATATAAAAATTTTATAGGAGTTTTCGTTGTCTCTACATATTGTGATATTACCACCGACAAACTATTTTGCTGCTGTTGAAAGATATTTTTAAGAAAGCGAAATTATCTTGTTTTGAAGTAGATTCTTATGAAAAAGGGCAATTAAAAATTTGTAAATATTGGTTTATACTGACGAAAAAAATTATATTCTTTAAACATAAAATTTTCACTAAAAAGGAAACAAGCTGTTGATTCATGTTTATTTTACTGTAAAGATACCAATCGTCTTGAAACAACATGTATACTTTAGATTCTTTTCGCTTGGAAGACATGAGGGCAAACTAAAAATTAGTTTCACATATAAAATGGACGCGACTGTAATGTGTGTTGTTCGTTATTACTAACCGTTACAATTACAAAAAGAAAAAAAGTTATCTTACAATTTGAACCAATACGACATCGATGGCAAAATTGATATATTTGATTGCTTAAAAGGTAGAATTTCTGACTAATTTTTAATCCATTGTTCTTAAATAATTGAATTTTTTAGTGCTAAGGGCCACGAATAAGCCACTCAGTAACCTCCGGTGGACTACATGCGGCACGGGGTAGCAGATTGAGTATCGCTGGTCTAGATGATAGCGATTCGCGATATTAACGATTGATAAACAAAGGAATTAGAAAAAAAGAAGGATTGGGCTAAGCCAGTGCTTCTCAAACTTTCAATGTACGCGACCCTCTATTCAATCATCTTTTTCATTGCACCCCTTTCCATACAATAACAATGTATTGACTTCAATACTGTTCGCGCGATAGCTCAGAGATTTAAAATTGAATTTAACAAACTCGAAATAAAAACTCAATGGACTGTAGTACACTAGCTTTATTCTAACCCGCACACTCTGGGCTGGGTTACTCCCACAACTGAACAACAAAATTCTTCTTCTTCGATACATTCTTGCGCGCATGCGCCAACTTCATCAGACGCACGCAGGCGTCAACATACTCCCCCCGTTGAATGTCTCATTCAACACTTACAGTCAATTAAAATTAAAAATTATCTTGATGACAGATTCAAATCAATAAAAATAAACACAACGAAAACAATAAAGACAAGGGCAGTAATGCACAAATACAAATACCAATACACAGGAAATACACTAGAATCTTAATAAATCAAACAAACAATAGATTTAACTAAATATCTCAATTTACACAACATATTTAAATTCATTTAAGTCCCTTTTTTTCAGTCATTTTGGCAAAAGGGAAGCAAACATATCTTATTAATAGATCTTTTAAATGTACCGGTTTTAGTTTTGATGTCAACTACTCTTATTTTTCTGTCCTGTCCGGGATAAATTTTAATTATTTTGCCTAACGGCCAACTGCACACTGGCACGTTATCTTCTTTTAAAATAACTACATCTCCTATGTTGACATTATTTTTCTCAAAACGCCATTTATTTCTTTGTTGCAGGGTACTTATGTAATTATTTTGCCAGTTTTTCCAAATTTGTTGAGTAAATTTTGTTATTTTTTGCCAAATTTTCAACCTATTATCAGCTATATCAATTATGCAAGGCTCAGGAATAGCTGTTATAGGACGTCCAATTAAAAAATGGGAAGGTGTCAAAATATCAAAATTTTCTATATCTGAGGACAGTGGAAATAGCGGTCGGGAATTCAGAATTCCCTCAATTTGATTAATTAAAGTCAGGAATTCTTCATAAGTTAATTTGTGATTACCAACTGTACGCTTTAAGTGATATTTAATGGACTTGACACAAGCCTCCCACAGACCTCCATGATTAGGTGCTCTAGGAGGAATAAACCTCCAATCTACACCTTCAGTTGATAAGAAGTTAGCCAAATTTTCATCAGGTTTTTTAGCTAAATTTGCCAATCTCTTTAACTCTAAATTACTGCCAATAAAAGTTTTGGAATTATCTGAATACAATTGTGCACACTTGCCTCTTCTACAAAAAATCTCTTAAAAGTTGCAATAAATGCATTACTTGTTAAATCATTAACAATTTCTAAATGGCAAGCTTTAGAAACAAAACAAACAAAAACACTTAAATAAACCTTTTGAAATGTTCCCTTTCTTTGGTTTGGATACTTAATTAAAAATGGTCCACAAAAATCCACTCCTACACAAT
>BMAV01001078.1:189127-199581 GCA_019973955.1 Trichonephila inaurata madagascariensis
CTGCTAACATCATTCATGTAATGCTAGTGAAACGTGCCTGTGATTTGTGCTCTTTATTAAAATAAAGCACATTTGAAACATTTTACTTCAGTTTCATTGGATATGCTCTCAAATTATGAAAGAAAAATGAAAAATTCTTTACATGTTGGTAAGAATACTTTCTCTTAATTAAATTATTCGCTATAGTTACGATTTTCATCTTATGGAGTAAAAATTATTATAAAAAAACGATTAGGGTGGCTCTGTCACCCCGCTTGACAACTAACGCTTGTATCGAGTGCACGCCTTCTCCCGGGCTAACAATGAAACAAAAGGTACTCACTTTGAAGTTTTTATCAACCAGTTTTGCTTAAATTTTTAATATAAAAAAACACTTAAACATTTCTTCCAACAATTTTGTAATAGGCTAAAAATACTTTAATGATTTTTTGTTATACATATATTACACATGTTCATTAATAAAACGAGGTACATGCACAAAAATTCTTCTTCATTTATTATTGATAAAATAAACGATTATAGTAAGAAAAAAAATTGTTTTAGGAGTAGCTGCTGCAAGAAAATTATTTTAATGTCTTTATTTAACGTGATATTTTTTTACTTTTCCTTTTAAAAATTGTGAATGATATTATTATCATTATTCTTAGTATTATTATTATTGAGTTCCAAAGATATATTTCATAGTTCAAAAAAAAAAAATAAAGGAATGAATAAAATATGAAATTTAAACTAAACAATTGGGTTAACCCTAATTTTTTTATGAATAAGTAAATGTTGTTAAGTTATTATGTATTACCATAATCCAATTCTAAATATAATATAACTGTAATAACATCATCGTGTTGTATAGCTACAACGAACATAGAAAATTTACTCCTAGCATTTAATTTATTTTCAATACTACACAAATAAGTAACTAATGATTTACTCTAAAAATTTAATAAATGTTCGATGATTGTAATATTTGACTACTAAATACCATTTCAAGTAGTAAATTTAAGGAAAAAAGTTTCCTTAAAAAACAAGTGATAACTAACCTTTTTTTCTGGGATTTAAAAATGCATAAATATCAAAATTTATTTTCTTAAGAATTTATAAATACGCACCATATACGGTTTTTCTTTAGAACATAGAATTTTTAATCTTTAATTCATCTCACCTCCTTTAATATTTTCTGTCACCTTTTTTTTTCGAAAGTAGCCCCAATGGAGACAAAGTATCTTTCATAAAATGACTCTCATAAAAGACATGGTTTTCTTGCAGTTCACGTATTAATGATAACTGCAGTTGGACGCAGGAACTCTCATATGGGAACAATATTTACAATTACTAACCTCATAAGTTGGATGGATGTAGACAGAAAAGAATAAAAATAACTGTACATATGAGAAAAAAGGACTTGTTAGTTTGCTGAATGGTCAACGTTAAATATAGAATGTCTTCGTAACAGTAATTTCGAAAACCCTATCTTATGATTCTGTTATTTTCAATGATAATGAATTAGGAACATAAATTGAAATGAAAGCTTTTTCTCACTAATTTAAGGTATGCGACTACGTTCGGAACCATGATTTTAAAAAAGCTCATAAATGGATAATTTTCATGATATTTAGTGTCACTTAGATTAGAATACATGTATACAACTGTTTTAAGGACATTATGACAAAAATTTTTTATTTAAATACAATATTTTGGCAAAAATTTAACTTAGAATAACCTTTTTTCCAAATGTTCTCCTTTCGTAAAAAATGCTTCTATTGTATTAATATTTTGCCTGTATATAGCTCAGACCTCTGTATAGAGGCTCAACTATGATTATTGAAAAATTCAAATTATTTTCAGAGTTACAACCATTTGAAATAATTATCGGCGTATGTTCTTAAAATTTCTCCCTTTTGTTTTCGTAAAACATGGATAAACCGACTTCCGAGTTATGCATTTCAAAAATTCTAGTTGAGTCTCTGTAGAGAGGTCTGAGCTAAATACAGGCAAAATATTAATACAATAGAAGCATTTTTTACAAAAAGAGAACATTTGGAAAAAAGGTTATTCTAAGTTAATTTTTTGCTAAAATATTGTATTTAAATAATTATTTTTGTCATAATGGTCTTAAAACAATTGTATACATGTATTCTAATCTAAATGACCCTAAATATCATAAATATTGTCCATTTACGTGCTTTTACAAAATCACGGTTCCGAACGTAGTATGATACCTTAAAAATACTTTTGGTTTTTTTCTTACTGAATATCAGATACTATGGTGCAAATTATTTATTCTAACCTAAAAAAAATCATTAATGCAGCTTCAAACACATATGGAGTATGAAAATGCAATTATAAACTAGCAGTAACTATATATTGTTAAAATTTGCAAACGATCCATTAAAGTTGAACTCACCATAACAAAAAATGTGATGAGAATTTCGGGGGAAATTTAGAATTCAACCAACTTATACACTGGTCATTAAAATTAATAGAAAGTGATAGACGTAAAACGTAACTTTTAGACATAAATTTATTAATATGTACTGAAAAATTAGATAATATAAATTACAATGTTTGATGCTTGATTATTCGTAAAATATTAAAACTATAACCGAATTTATGGAAATGGGAAATGATGGAAAATTTAGTTTTCTTCTTATGGAATTTTTTTAATACAGTTTATCGTTAACTTGGATAGATATGTATACATCACATCTTGATTTCATAGTCTTTACATAAGTGTTGATCATATATTGTGCAGTTACACACTACTCTTCTAAAAGTGCACATTTTAGCTCTTAGAAACAATTTAGAGCTTGGAAAGTTGGCATCAGAAAGAATCTCGCACATGTTCTCGTGGTCAAATCGGATGAGTAAGATTGCCAATCCGAAAAAATAAAAATAAAAAATATCTTCTGTTTGTAAGTGTTGTAGCAAAACATATTTTAGATGTGACCGGCCATCGTCATTCATCAACAAATATTCTGGGAAAACAGCACGTCTAAACAGCCTTTGGGAGTTCCAATATTACATTCACATATCCCCATGTGCTTACAAAAATTCATTGAATGATTCGCAACTCAATGCTGCCATTTGTCAGGATTCCTCTTCAAATTATTGAATCGCGAGAACATGGTATTTTCCGGATTAGAAAAAAACAAACAAAAACAAATTGCGTATTCATTTCCCTCTCTTGACCAAAACACGTCTATAATCAGTATTCGGACAATTATCATAAACAAAATACTCGTCATTAAACAATACTTGAGCGGAGTCCTCTTGGCCCCATTGAACATGATGACAGCACCAGTTACGCGGGCATCTCTGACAGTAGGTGTTAGTAGGACACTAATCATGAGTATTCTCACAACTTCGCCTGATTTTTAACTTATAACTTTAGGCTCTCCAACTCTTATTGACCCTTGACAACGATGCCTATCAACTGATCAACTCTTGTAAGGTAAATCTCGATATGACTTTTTGAGGGCCAATCAAATTTTAGGCGATCTCCAATCATGTTTTATCACTCCCGATTCTTCTAATTATTCGCCATTTTTCAACTTTACTTGAATGATACATCTGAGCCATTACTAATGAACACTGATATATTTTATAAATCGCATGCACTTTAAACAACACTGCAGACTTGATTTCCAAAATGCGTTCATTGCGCACCACTTTTTCAATCCTGGAATTTAAATATATCTCGCCCTAACGTATGAGAGAAAGAGTAATGCTGTGTTCAATTGCGTTTAGTTATTTAATGGCAGTACATAACATTGGCTGAATACTGAGTTAATAAAAATAGGTTATCTCGCAATCTTTTAATTTTGTTTTCATGTGTACAAACAATATTTCTCTTATTTTCAGTATACGGTAAAAATGACACAAATACGTCTAATAATATGTGAATCATGAATAATAATGACACAAAAGTACATGCATATGAAAATATTTTGATTTATAATAAAAAAAATACGTATAAGACTACTTGAGAATAGTGTAAAAAATAACTTGAGCATTACACATTTATATTGAATGCACTTTTAAACTTGCACAATTCACTCAAAATGAATAACAACATTCTTGTCATTTTTTAAAGTGTGGATATAATTTCCCTTCCTCCCCAAAGTGCTTCTTCTGCCAGAGATATGCTAATTTTTGCATCATGTGAAATTGTTAAGCAATTGATTGCCATTGAAAATAACCCTATCTAAACTAATAATCCGAATTTCTCAATTACTAATAATGGTCACATTATCGTAAAATTCGTTTGGTAAGATATTAGTTGAAAAAAAAAAGATGAGGGGAGAAGCTTACTGTCTCTGAACCATAGCCAAATTGAAAGAGTCAGAAATGTTTGCAGCGCTGTACATATACCATAATTCTTGATTTTTAAAACATTAAGAATAACTGGAATATTTTGATTAATCTGCCAATAGAAACCTCCTTCCATTTTACCTCTCACTGATTTAATAAACGGAAGTTATTAGAAGTAATGTGTGGAAACGTTTTAATTCGATTTTAATTTACATCACTCTTTGGATCTATATGCGGGATACTCAAAGGAACCAAACGCACTCAAATAAAGCAAACCATCCTCATACTCAACCTTTCTTTAAAAAAAAATTTTTTTTTAAGAAAGGTTGAGTATGTGGATGCAAAGAGTGCTCTTTCATGCAAAGAGTTAAAACAGAGCATGATTAACATGAATTATACAAACTTTCTTTGTATTACATAATCTTCTGTACAGTCTTATCAAAAACAAAATATTTTGAGAGTGAGGAACGTAATCACATAATGATGATTATCAAAGAAAAAAAATGTAAACTCAACAAATGTTACAAACTATAAAGTAAAATGAGCCGAAACAGCATGGCAAGAAACATGGACAAGGGATTGACTTAGCCATGTACAATAAAAAAAGTTACACCTACATTTAATTGTATAAATGAACTCTATCCACGGAAAAGCGAAGAATTTTGGTAATGAAAGGCTTAAAAATACGGTTTGCCATGGAAATTATATGCGATGGTCCTCTTAATTTTGAACTACTTTCAAGGGATGAAGATACCATTTGGCATCTTCATCCAATCTCTTCACTCTTTTACCCCCTGCTACCTCTCTGTTCAAGGGAGGACTTTGAGCCACAACAGGTTTACCGGTAATTAGTCCCTCTACAAGATAGGTCTTAAGAGGCACTATGATAAGAACCCACAACTCCACAATGCCAACCATGAGTTTAAGATATCCGACTACTTTGAAAACGTCATTTTTGGTCAAAAATCACATTTTATTTTTATTTTATCAGTTGAAAATTCAAACAATTATCTTTCTAAATCTGTTTTTTTTTCTGTGCGATAATTAGAAAAAAAGTTACAGGTGTTTAAAATATTATTACCACTATAAAAAAAATACCGGAAGTTGATTTCTAAACATTCTTTTTACCGCTAGTTTTTTCAGTTTCATCACATTATAAATTTAAATACAATATCTAAGAATTTTTATTAAGATTGGCAACAATTTCAATCTTTTATTTTAACTTATGCTATTGGCAACATCTGTTTCTTATGACCTCACTTGTTTTTATTTTGGCTTAGGTCTTGGAAATTTATTCTTGCATTTCTTCTTAAAAACTTAACTTTTTCGCTTTAATTGAAAAATTTTTTTTATTGTTCTGAGATATTCCGCTTTTGTTTTACCTGATTATAATGGGTAACCAACGAGTTAAGTCAGTTTCCCGAAGAAGAAAATTTGCTGGTACCAGATTTACTAACCCAAAGCAAAGTGAAAATGTTCAGACTTGTAGCGAACTGAAACTGTGTGTGAATTACTTGAAAGACTCTTCTCAAAACAACGAATGTTTAAATGGAACATTAAAAGGTAACAGAATATTTGACTTAAATATTTTGGCAAATGTATTTTCGAGTTTGTGCTGCCCAGAATATTTCGAAAATAATATGTATATGTATGAAGATTCTGTGTTTGGATTGGCTTCCAATGTAGCAGTAAAATGCTCCAAATGTTATTTCATACTCCCTTTTTCATCTACTGAGAAGTTAAACAAGCAAAGTGCCATAAATTTGCAATTTGTTTGTGGAATGCAAGTAATTGGAAGAGGATATTCGTCTGCTAAAAAGCTGTGTGCTACGTTGAATATGCCTTGTGCGACAAAAGGGCATACAGACTATGTGAGAAAAAGCTCTTGGCTGCAGTTAGATTAACAGCTTAAGATGCCATGAATGACGCTGCTTTAGAAGTGAGAAACTTCAAAAAATGTTCCAACACGGCAGTTGCAGAATGCGGAGTATCTGTTGATAGTACTTGGCAAAGACGTGGTCAATCATCCCTGAATGGTTGTGTTGCAGCATTATCCATTCACACTGGGGAGCCTTTAGATTTGGAGATCATGTCAAAATTTCGCAGAATTTGCAATACATTGAAGAACTCTAAGAGTCCAGTTCTACATACCTGTTCTTGCAATCATCTTGGATCTGCTTCAAGCATAGAATCCGTCGGTGGGTACAGAATCTTCGAGCGTTCTTGAACCACGAGAAATCTGAAATACGTCCATTTTTATGGTGATGGTGACTCCCAAGGATACCTTGCAGTGAAAGATATGTACGGTATCAACAGTGTCACCAAATATGAGTGTATAGGACACATCCAAAAAAGAGTAGGTAGCCGGCTAAGAAAGCTTAAAAAACCCAGAAAAGCCTCGGTGGGAAAGGAAAACTCACTGATGTTATGATCGATAAAATCCGAAACTACTATGGCATTGCCATTAGAAGTAATACTCATAACATCGAGGCAATACAGAGTGCTACCATAGCGGCATTTTTTCACTGTTGCTCAAGCCGTGA
Organism: Trichonephila inaurata madagascariensis; assembly: GCA_019973955.1. Taxonomy (NCBI): domain Eukaryota; kingdom Metazoa; phylum Arthropoda; class Arachnida; order Araneae; family Nephilidae; genus Trichonephila; species Trichonephila inaurata. Next base: position 195,979 of record BMAV01001078.1, read on the forward strand.
AAAACCCATGAATGGACAGTGTTTAATCGGAGCTGATAGTTGGTGTGCCTACAATCGCTCAAAAGCAACCGGCAAACGATTTTTAGAAAAAAGTGCAGGTCTTTCTGCAAAAATTTTGAATGTAGTTAAATCCGAGTACATGAAATTGTGTGATAAACAATTGTTACAGAAGTGTCTCCACGGTAAAACCCAAAATGCAAATTAGTCGTTCATTGGCTGTTTGTGGCAAATTGTTCCAAAGGAAACTTTTATTGAGCTGAAAACATTCTCTCTGGATGCTTATATTGCCGTTATTATTTTTAATAAGGGTTTCTATGGTTTGTTGGAGGTATTGAAAGCCCTTGGCATAAATGCAGGTTACTATACCTTGCGTAACTACAAATCTTTCGACATCATTCGAGTCAATGACTCAAAACGACATTCTTTACCTCGTTCGAAATCAGCCAGAAAAAAAAAATAGAGCCCAAAGAAAGAAAAAATTTAATAAAATATCAAAGTCTAAAGGTGTGTTATATAAACTGGAGAGTTTTAAGTATGTACTAGTAATAGTTTATTTTAAAATTGCATTTCTAAAGTTTAAATTCATATGTTTTTGTAAATGTCTTGGTATTTGAAATGTGATATCTAAATAACCAGTTGAGATACTAGAGGCTGGACTAAAAGCTAAGAAATTGAACAATTTGTAGTGAATTTATGGTTGATTTCCTTATAAAAGTATCGAAAATATAAATGAAATTTATAGTTCGTAGCTTCGATTAGCTATAACTTTTGATTCAAAAGAAATAATTTAAAACGTTTAGTCCAGCCTCTAGACATATGTTTAAAAAATGTGCTGTAGCAATTTTTTTTGTAAAATATAAATTATTTTTAAAAATACAGCATTTGAAAAAAATTCAAAATTTAACTAAAATTTCTTTAAAAGTTAAAATTTTTGTAAATTGTTATGTATGTATATTATTTCTAACTGTATTTTTTATTATAGTGCATAAAAATGAAATTAAAAATGCAAAAATTTTAGGGATTTTTAGAAAATTTAAAAAATAAGTCTCCGAACGTAGTCGGATACCTTAAGACCGTAACTGTTGAGCTACTGAAACCACAAGCTTGACCCCGAAAGCTCAAAACTATTACCAGGTGTATGCATATCAAATGTGACGATTGCTGTCAGATGTCGCAAAGCATATATGCAAATAATACGAAACAGTGACACGTGATTTTTTTATAGTTTGACCTTTGATGCTCATGCTTAGTTTACATTTGGACGAGTTTCAGCGTGCATTGTATTTTTTTTTTATTGTGTAGAAAATGTCGAATTTTATGCCTTCCTATCACGATTTGCGGACAGCATTAATTTTTTGTTACCATCTGAAGAAAAATGCTGCCGAATCGTATCAAATGCTTGTAGAAGAATACGGTGGCAATGCTCTGAGCCGTGCGCAGTGCTGCAGGTGGTTTTGAAAAGTTTCAAAATGGTGATTTCGATGTGAGAAACGAGGAGCGTGGTAGACCAGCAAAAAAATTTGAAGATGCTGAATTGCAAGCATTACTCGATAAAGATGGCCAAACGCAAGAACATCTTGCAGAACAATTGAATGTTGACCAGAGTATTGTTTCCTGTCGTCTCAAAGCAATGGGCAAGATAATAAAGGCCGGTAGATGGGTACCACACGAGCTAACGGACCGTTAACAGGAAAACCGAAAAATCGTGTACGAAATGTTGCTTGCCCGCTAAAAACGAACGTCATATTTCCATCGTATTGTGACTGGCGATGAAAAATGGATTTATTTTGAGAATCCCAAACGTAATCGATCATATGTTGACCCCGAATAGCTGTCCAAACGGACCGCAAGGCCGAATCGCTTCGGCCGTAAGACAATGCTGTGTATTTTCTGGGATCAGGATGGACCAATCTATTATGAGCTTCTCAAACCCGGCGAAACCATTAATACTGATCGCTACAAGCAACAATTACTTAATTTGAACGATAATATACTCGAAAAACTCGAGCAATACAAGAAACGGCATCACAAAGTGATTTTCCTTGATTACAACGCACCTAGGCACCGTGCTAAACCTTCCAATGGCATCGTTAGGGCGCTCGGCAGGGGCCCTTAGCGCATGCGGCTTATTCGCCAGACTTGGCTCCTTCCGATTACCACCTATTTGCATCATTGGGACACGTATTTGCTGACCAGTGCTTCACATCTTACGAAAACGTCAAATCTTGGCTTGATGACTGGCTGGCCTCAAAAGACCGATCATTTTTTGGGCGTGGTATTCATAAATTGCCCGGACGATAGGAAAATTGTGTAGCTAGCGATGGATATATTTTGAATAAAGAAATATGAACAGTTTTTGCAAATTTATTGTGTTCTTTTGTTAAAACAATCGTCTCATTTCATATGCATACACCTGGTATATGCTTATAATTGTATCAGTTGAACTGCCTGTTGGAAACAAATGGTGTTTGCAATCTGACTTATTAGTATTAGTTTATACATTGATTTTAACTAATATTTTTCTGGAACTCCAACTAATTTGATAAATCTCAATCCTTATGCGAAACCTCAAACTGAATTCATTGGGTTTTTGGTTTGAAATTATGGAATATCATAAAGCTTAAAAACTTCCAAAGGATTTATAATATCCAAATATTTTTCTATTCCTTCCAGAAACTTAACAAGGAAAATTTTCTTTTCAAATTCAGCTATGAATCAACCGACGGGTAATAAAGTGTGCCTTTGTGACAAAACTGATTTTCGTAATTGTTATAATACACGGCACTCAGACTTTAAATTGAAGATTTTCTGAATATTTGAGTAGTTTTGGAAAATAAATATAACGTGAGAAGTGGTATCACTTAATATGACTATCAAATAAAATCATATTAAGACTTATTTTAAGATTTATATACATATATATATATATACCAGAAGAATTCTATAATTAAGTTATATAAATATATTCGATTCATTCGCTCTGGATATATTCCTTTCACTTTGCTCTGACTTCTGTAACACCTTCTTAATTTTCCAATTCTGTTATATATTTTCATGTTACCATTCCTCCATTTTCTTACTCTACTTCGTTCATTATACTTTTATTTAAGTAGTACTGCACCTTTTTATGCTACATAGCTCCTTCATAATGCGAGATTCTTGTATGATGTATCGTATCTAAGTAACCCATTTGAGTCTAATAATGACAAAACCCACAAATTGCGATTTGTCAGGATTGTATAATATACAAATAATAATATATTTCTTGTCTTCTATTGATTAAAAAAAGTTTGTAGATTTAATTAGTCACACATTTGTGGAGATATTTTACTTTACTTGTGTTACTTTAATACACTGCTGTGGCCACCGTAAATGCAACACCAAGAAAGACAAGAGCTATCACAATAAAATTTATTTTGTAGATAACATGTTCAACAAGTATCAAATGATTATATTTATTGACTTCTGTGAAGTGTGGTTCATGCCAGAATCAGTAGCCAGAGTAGCCACCATTGTTGGAGATCACCACTGACACACGCCTCGGCATTGATTCAAAGAGACTTTGGATGTGTTCTTGGGGTACAGCAGACGAAGCAGCTTCCA
>BMAV01001078.1:219925-230767 GCA_019973955.1 Trichonephila inaurata madagascariensis
CCCCCCCTCCCCAACCCCGCTATTCAGAATAAAAAAGGGACCTTTTGAACTAATTTCAAATGACCCTATTTTAACGATGCAAAATTATTTTTTAGCGTGACTGATATTTCAGTATTGATTAATAATACGTAATTATTATATAAATTGCTTAATATAAACATTAAAATATTTGAAATCATAATTTTGTATTTAGTGAGAAACAAATCAGCACAATCTTTCCCTCGGTCCCGTTTTTATGCTTAATAATTATAGGATGAAACTGAATGATGAAATAAATGTATATAATATGTGTGTAAATTAATCTAAGAAAGAGATAATGTTATTCCGTATGTATCATTTCTTTTATTTGTGGAGGAGGGTTACAAATCATTTTGATACAATTATGAATGAATGAATTAAAATTGTATCTATAGAAATTTAGAAACAAATAAAAAAATAGTAAAAAATAAAAGAATTTCATATATGAACATACAGCTAAAATTTAGAAATGAAATTCTTCCAGATGTGCATTGAAATTTTGATCATATTATTATTTAAAGGTTTGCAAGTTTGTTGCAAAATATGAAGAGAATTTAAGTAATGTTTTTCTACTTAAAAACACAGGGCTGCGAAAAAAAGTTTTTGAGAAATTCCAAAGAAGTTTTCAATCATTTTTATGTAGTTTTGTGAGTTAATATCGAAAATGACCACAATTTTTTTTATGAATTTTTGTAAATTATTTATCGATATTTTTTGCTAAATTACAGTTAGAAAAAGAATTCTCTCGAACAATTTAGGGCACACCATTTAGATATTCTAGTAAAAATCCCCAACATAATATTTTAATTCGTTTTTATTGAGGTAACTTATATAAAGTAAACGATTGACTAAGATGAAAAATATTATGTTTTTGTACATGAAAGTTTGAAGCAAATTTTATATTCCACAGAAAGAAAAACAAAAGAAAACTTCTTTTTAAATACGAACTATTTTTCCTTCAAAACATTTTTTTGACGATTTTCTTTTATGTTCAATCCGAGACCTATCTCGTATTGATATACAAACCAGCAATCGGTGATCATGTTTTTGTTCCATCTTCTTTGATTTTTACTCTTCATATCTGTGACATCTTGGTGGATCCTTTAACAATGTTCTTCTTAGTGCTTAACATAAATTTTGAGGCAAAAATGCTCACATGTGAGTGAAACAAATGTATGTTGACCCAACTGATTTGAGCTTTTTTCCTTTGTAGTCATGGTAGTCTAAAATTCTTAACTCTTCATAAGCTTGAAGATTTCTGGACCAATAAAGATTTCCTTTTTCTCAACTTGGCTTCGGATAAATCTAGAAACCTTTTGGGCAGATATTTGAAGCAATTACTAGCTTTAGAAATAACCTTGACACCTTCGTGACACCTTGACCTTCGTGACACCTACCGTATATTATAATCCCCGTGGTATTTAAGAGGGTAAAAATACATTGTTTGGCTCAATTAAGATGTTCCGAATTACATTCTTGGTGCCTGGCTTATGGTTTTGTTTTTTCAGTCTCTCTGTTTTAACCCTATATTGAGTATCTTCCCGTCTGCTCCTCTTCCAGATGAAAAATAGGAACTTTGTATATCCATCTTGTTGTCGAAAAAGCCTGAAGGTCACCACAAATGGTCCAACCGTGTTTGGCATATTTTATTTCGTTGAGGATAGTAAATTTGATTATCAATACGGTAATATCTATACAATGAATCAGGTTCTCGTCTTCTTAAAAAAGTATTTAACAAATTTATTTTCTTTATTTATGTACCAATCAAAATAGGTTCTTTTCGCCAATAAATATTTTTGACTTTTCAAACTTGAATTAAATTAATTCAATCCTAGTTTTTTTTTTCCTTTTCAATCACAATTCAGTTGTCTCTTTAAGGAGATCCATATCTCTAGTCAAATCCCAAAATTCAATCCGAGAGAAGGCCTGAGGTAAATTGGTATCAGATCGCTGAACTTTTGTGAAACAGTTAATAGAGGAAGATTGCAACGGGGCAGTGTCACAGAGTGGTGTTATGTTTGTTTCATCACGGTAGAATTAAGGTAAACCACGAAGAGAAGAAATTCAACACTGTTTTTCTTTTTTTCTTTTTTTTTTATTGGTAAATACTAAGGAAATTCCAAATGAAATTAAATTTTTCAAGAAAACATCTCGGAAATAGAATTTTTTCATTGTTATTTTTGAAATCAGCACCAAAAAATACATAAAGTTGATCCCTTGTATTTTTTTCCATCGCAGGCCTATGTAATTCGATTTGTTTCAAAGGACCTGGAAACAACTTTGATGATCCATCTCATTAAATTAAAAGAAAACTGGACACGTAATCCATATTTCTTTAAAAATGATGCAATAAGAACAATTTAATTTAGGTGATTGCTTGTTTCTTAGTAAGATATGGAAAAACACAATTTAATTGCCTTATCATCCAACAAAAGCACCATGTACCTTTTAAACTTAAAATAATTATTTAAAAAAAAAGATTTAAAGGATGGACTAAAAAGATATTTAAATAATTACGCAGTATGTAAATTGACAGTTGATACATTTTATGTGTATTAGTTATAAGACTATATTTTGTAAAAAAAATGGAAAAAAACTACTCGAAAACTTGCTAAACAAGACTTAACAGGAAATCTACAAGAAACATAAAGTTTTGTAAAAGAATGGCACTTCCTAAAATAACAAAAATATCAACCAGTAATACTTAAAATAAATTTTAAAAAAATATGAATAGTGAATTAAGGAAAAAAAAAACACTATGTTTGACGTAAATGATAAGACTTATAGGAATGGAAACTAACATTTAATACCTTCGTAGATAATTAATTGTAACTTAACTTTAAAACGACGCAGCAAGAACACATTGTATTTTTGACTATCTTTTTATCCCCCAAAGAATCCATTAAACAGGGAAACCTGTTTCCTGTTAATCCGATTCACTTAAATGTTACCCGGATGTTGGATGCATACATTTGAAGAGAATCATTAAAGGGTTTTTAAAATTGTACAGTTTGAAATAGTTTCATAAAGATAGAAGTGTTTAAAAAAGGGTATTCTTAATTTTTAATTTAAAATATGGAACTGGAATAAAAAAACATTCTATTAAATCTGCACCTCATTGTTTGTATTTAAATCCCAATTCAATTGATTCAATAAATTTATATGAATTCAAAGTATTTCTCAAAACAACAATAATCTTTTAAAAAATAATCTTGCGTATTATAGATTGTTCAAACTACAATAAGTGTATTTTAACTTCACCGAATACTACAAAATATAGTAAATGACTTCATTTTATATTAAAAATTATGTATTCTTATTAATGATTTTCAAAAGTTTATACATATAAGTCTTGAAATACCTAAACATTGTCCTTAAATAAAAGTAAGATAATAATTTATTTTTAAGCATTTCAGAGATTTATCCATAATATTTCAATTTTTTAAAAAAAATAAATAAAATGATGCACATTTTAACAAATTCTGCTCAAAACTTTAACAATTTTGACCAGTATTTATTATTTTCCTGATTTTATTATTAATTAGTTTTATATGTATAAAATATAATATACTTATGTAAGTTACAGTGCATGAATGCACAACACAAAAATACACATATATACATGCATTATATATATACTGCTCTCAATTATTTACAATGTTACATGTATTCAATTAGTTAAAATAATGATTAGTGATACAAAATATATTCTGAGAAATATATATAAAGTTAGGTTTAAAACGTAGCTTATCTCTCTCTATCTCTGTATATGTATACTTATATTAATTCATGAAATGAATATAGTAGAGAGAGATAATTCATTACATTTATTGCTGTGACATACATTTTTAATATGTTGTATAATAAAATTACTCTCTGAATTGTTACGCAATTGTTTCTTACTGAAGAAGATTCTTTTTAAAATTAAAAGATATTCTACAATTTCTCTTTTTTTCTAAAAAGATCCAAAATTGTTTTGGAGATATACTTTCATATATTATAAGTGCACAATTCTGTTTCTAGCTTTCAAGTACGCTTCCGAAAATTTTATCCTTAAATGGTATAATGTGGTTGTTATAGTTTTCGATGCTCATAGCAATCTTGGAATACTATTTAAGAATGCCTTTTGTTATATTAATTAATTACATTTTTTCAGCAAAAGTTTTCAGTTTTCTTAAGTAATTATATGTATAATTAGATAACTGTTTTGTAATATTAGAGTATGCAGTTTTATACTCATAGAGAAATTAGCTCAAAATTAAACTAATTTTGCGTTATCAAGAGACTGTATTTTTATTTTAACTTTTTAAATGCCCTGTAATGCATGGGCATTTTTAAAATTGAAGTATATTTATGTTGTATTCACACGTAACCCCTTTGAGAGTCAAATTCCAAAAAACCTGTTCTTAGGAGATCTCTACTTATCAAAAGATAAATTCTTACCATATTTAAGTATTCCAGGTTTAATAGTTCAGAAACAGGAACTCTAGTCCATAACACTCTGGTAACTCTCTCTCCTGGAGAGGCGATTTCAGTAAAACTCACTCTTAGTGGATATTTATTTAACGAAGTGAACTTGTCTGCCAATTCAAATTTGTAGATGTAATAGGCTCAAACACATTATTTTTTCTCCTGTATTGTGCACTGGACATCCGTGAAAGCATTTCTTTTGTAAGGGTATGTTAAAGTTCGGCATACTGCGAACTTTTTGTTGACCTGCCTGTTTCTGTTTGTTTTGTAAAAAATGCAAAATTTTAGACGTTTTTTGCAGCCTTGTAATTTTTCGTGGAAGAATAATATTATATATTATGGCATTATCAAAGACATTATGAACAATCGAAAGCAAAAGAGCGTTGTTGCAAAGTCGGAGTGCATGACGCTGTCTGATCATATCGAACAATAGCCCAACAACTCACTGTATGTTCACTGCTGTGAAAATGTGCTGACAAAAATGGCTTCTGCAAACGAATTGAGGTAGCTGAGAGATCATGGTCACGAACTTGTGAGCGTTTTTTTAAGCATTGATTTGAGTCCTAGTTCGACTTAAGACATTCCATGTAGATATTTGATTTACATTAAATCTGTCGAGTCTCAATGTCCTGCAATTGGTGTGTTGCAGAAATTCAAAAGAGGGAATTTCAGCTAAGTTGTCATCCTCGTCGCTTGACTATGGTTAAAGTTTACAAGGTGCATTGCCAATATCTCTCGTGTTCCTACAAAGTAAGAGACGTAAATTAAAATCGAATCAAATAGGAGGATGGATGGGACTGGAAAAAACTGATATGAGACAAAACAGGAAGATTGGTTGATTGGCTCGAACTACTCTAACTGCTTCATTTTCCGTTAACTCATGTATTTTTTCTGTAATGCAATTTATACATTCCTCCACCTTACATCCCTTTGGTTCTAGATAATGTTTCTCTCACAGTGACCTTTAAACATTTTTAATGCTACGCCATCGATAGCATAATTTCAAGAGGAATAATAACTAATCTTAATGGATGCCAACACACTTGCATATCAGTTTCCTCTATAGTAGCTTCGGTAGTGGAAGTGATGATCTCCGGATATACATTTGTAATGATCTGGGTCACCGAATCAAAATATACATAGAGCCTTTTCTTCTTTTTTTATAATGCGGGAGGCTATTTCACACGGCATCATAGTTGTCTTGCGCATTTTCTATACAAGATTAATAGCTCCAAGGTATATTGTATTGAATTAAATTACAATTCGATGTGTGTCCTCTTTAAACATTTTGAAACCAAAAAAATTGTCGGTTCATTTGTATCACACAATCCTCTGATGTTCATATTCTCAGGCTGAAAACCTGTTATACTGTTCATCATTCAAACATAGGCTGCCGAATTTGGATGGTACAGAATATCGCTAATATGGAGCGACATCAGTTGAGTACATGTCGTTATAACTATAGTTTAAAAATTATTATCATTCCTTATATTGAAGTCTAAAACTTTGCATCCCCGCCTGTGTGACTTAACCATAAAATGAGCTCTACTGCATGTGCAAAAACATGGGGTTTTGAATAATTTGATCTTAAATTTATCTCTGTGAAAAACATGAGTTCTGTTGGTGAAACACATCATAAAATCCACCAGCAATCGAATGTGGGAAATGACACCACACAGAGCTGGTGATAACTCTCTAAACTTCTACATCATGTAAATTGAAGGACTTCGATTGATTGAACGTACAGCAACTTTTCTACACAGCGAGTCTTCAGTGGTGCAAGGTTTTGAATCCTTGACTCTGCAATGCAGATTTCATGATTATTTCTACTACGAAACCGTGGTCATTTGTGGTTATTACGGTTTTTAGTAAAACAAATACAACAATAAATGCATTGTACACATTCCACTTAGTTAAAAGTACATCGAATGATTATCGTGAATACTTATTGTTGCCATGCAGACTGTATTTGTTGTGGTATTATTCTTGATACAGCAGACTGATCTATTACTGTGTGTCTACAAAATATCTGTCATCACTTTTTGCGGTATAAAGAGTCTGATGTAATAAGGGTCAATAACCAGTCATTCCTTTCTGCATCCAACGATTACAGATTCGCATCATTGTCGCTTGGTTCCATTGAGCTAAGGAATTCGCTTAAATGGGACTACTGTCCTTTTATCGGTATACTAAAGTTACTCAAGCAAAAGAGCCTTCATGTACAGTGTTTCAAAAGAACGTGAATTCTTCCTTTACGCAGTGATAGCTGAAAACTATACATATGCTCTTGAGAGAAGTTTAGTTGCCTTGAAATATTAATCATATGTTATTTTACGCACGGAGAAATTTCACGCTGTTCCGATGTTTCCATTGTGGAAATGCGTTTTGATAGGTGATCAAAGCATAATAGATTGAAAAAGGTTTTCATTTACAGAAACGTATAAAAAATTAAATTTAGGGGCTTATTAAAAAACTCGTTTTTATTTTCGTATGCAATATGTTAATCCTTCACAATTATATCTATAACCTTTCCAAATACCATATTTTAGAGGAATAATTTGCAGAAAAAAGAAAAAAAAAATCTTAGTTATATTTTGTTAAAAATATAAAATGGGAAAATTCTGACGTTATATTTGGTTTTGAATGAAATGACACCTGACTCACACAGACCGATTTTAAAATACCCGATCTTCATTTTCTTTTTAGCAAAGAGGATATATAAGGTCGATTAAATGAAATGTCATTTCTAACATACTGAGTAAAATAAATTATAGTTTCTCTCGTTTTGAAAAATAGTTTCCCAAATCTCTCTCTCTTTTTGAATTTTATAATAATATTTCTTGAAAGTTTTTAATGATATATATATAATTTGATGACTGAAATGTTCTTAAGCAAAATTCGACCAAGGTGATTGAAATAAACATGAAATTGTTCACTTTACATTCTGCTATTGTCGAGTGTTTTTATCCAGGTATACGTAGGAAATACGAATGGAAGAACGTAAATATACAATACAGGCAGGAGAATACAGTCATTTGATACACATGATGATTCCAACATATAACAGAAGAAGTGCGCTGCTTTCCATTTGAGACGAGAATCCATTACACACAGACGAAAGTCCAACATCTTTTCCTGAAGAAAATACAACCATGCCTTACTCGGGTTTCGAACCCTAAACCACTCGGTTACACGCCGGGGGTTATATCGACCATACTGACCGGGCGGCGTTTACATTCTCTTAATGCGTTATACATTTATGTATTTTTTAGTAAAATTTTGCGTATGCTTAGTTTTTCTTTTTAGCTTTTGCGATTGGTTTTTGAAAAGAAGATATATCTTCACCAGATTCTGTTGTTTTAGTGAAATGAGAAAATAAAGGATGCACTAAATTTTTCTTAAGAGATTGAACAGCGTAATCGAGAAAGAATGAAATAATTTTTTTCGTCGATTCGGATAAATTTGCCTTTTTAGGCAATATAATTTACAAAAAACTCATTTTTTATGATAGGTTTTTTTTTAAAATTTGGGTACGGGATGTATGAAAATATCTACTTCATTTTTGTTTCTAAATATGAAAATGCTTTTGTTGAAGTATAAGCATGGATGTCTCTAGGGCTTAAAAAACCAGACCCCTGCTGGGAGTGGCAACTTTTAAGGGCGATAAATGGATTGAACATGAAAAATATTGGGGTTTTTTGTTAAAAAAAAATTTATATATTTTCTGAAATATTATTGGGTGTGAATTTGGTATTTCATTCAATGTTATCTCATTTTTTCGTTTTGTACTCTAGATATTTAAAGTTGTAACGAATGGTAATAGAGCGCCCTCTCCTGGCCGTATGAACAAGTAACGAGTCTGACTGCTACCTCGGTGAAGGAAGGACGTGCGAGAGTCAGCCTGCTTCCTCGGTGAAGAAAGGACATGCCAATGTCTGCCCTCGCCAATCCCTTAGTATTTGTATAAAGGTTAAATGGGTTTTATTTTATGTATTTGTAACTGTGTGCTCAATTAGAAAGTATAACCAATTAAAATTATTTGAGCTAGCCGCCGGTGTTATTTTTGAGTACACGTTATAAAATGGCGCCCAGCGAGTGGCACGAAGAGAAAGTTAATTTTAATAGGACTGCTAGTCTAACGAAATTATCCTCAATATTCTGAACTGCTAGTTCATAAAGAATTTCTAAAAGTATTTTCTGAAGTTGTAGCTGCCAGCTACGAAGTTGGATTGCTTATTTCCTACCGGGAAATTAGAAATTTTGGATTGCATTCGTTTTCACGGATCGTCAGATAAGTTTCTTTCGTTTTGTTTTCTTATTCATTTTGACTTTTTGTTGAATTTTACTTGTGTATTTGTATTTTATGGCATATATATAATAACCATAATAATTTAATAGTCTATTTTATATGAGTAATTCCTTTCTCTAGTAAGAAAACTCTTTCTACTTTTGTTCAATTTTTCTCCCTGAATGTGATTTATGACTATTAGTGTACTTGTTTCGGGAATTTTTACCCCCACTTCTGACCTTCAGTTTTCACTGCTTGTTTTCTTTAAAAATTATTCGTTTTGTTACTAAGGGTTTCCCCCCTCCAGATTTTCTGTCTCTCACCCCTTGCCTGTTGAAAATCATATGTTCTTTTTTTTTCTTGTTCATTTTACTTGGAACTCAGAATACAGCACTCACTGTTTGTTCTGTAAAATTTATTAATCGTGGATACTTTTCACTTTTTCTGCTGACTCATTAATTCACTTATGACGCAAGAGTGTCTCTGAGATTGATATTTCCTGTTTAGTACCTTTTTCTTATTGAATTTAACTGTTGTTTACTGTGTTTTATTTCTAACTATATTGAAGAATTTTGATCACATATTAGATTTTTGTGAATTTAAAAGAAAGAAATTGTTATTATGTTTTGTTAAAAAAAAGTATTATAGAAAAGTATTTTTATTCCTTCAAAAGATTCATTCATAGGTTTTGTTTCGATTTTGAATTTCATCAGAATTTCTTTTATATGTGAATTATTTTTATTTTCAAAGCTAAGGTTTTGCCTTCTGCAAAATATCTACAACATTTTTAAGCAGTATTTTTATTCCTTCAAAGGATTAATTTTTTTATGTTGTTTTGACTAAGTTCATCAGAATTTCTTTTTACTTGAATTTTCATTTTGCTTTCAAACTTTAGATTTTGTTTCCTGTAAGACATTTATAAGATATTTTTGAATAGTATTGTGTTCAAATATCCAATTCTTGTTCTTCTAATGACTAGTTGATGCTCAATTATAAAGGGTAACTATTTTAAAATTAAATTAACTGCATTTAATTTGTGGCTGTCGGACTTTATTATTGACCCTTTTTTTCTAAAGTTAAAACAATGGCGTATCTTGTTAAAGCGTGCAAAGATGACTTAAAAACACTAGCTACAGAATTAGGCCTCGAAATAGGAGAAATGATGAGAGTAATAGACTTTAAAAATTTAATCCTAACTTCGAAAGACTATGATGAACAGTTTACTAAAACCCTTTTAGAAACAATTATTGAAACTAGGGTTCAGGCCGAACGTGACGAAAAGGAGGAAAATGATTACAAACGAAAACAAGAGGGACTGATTTTAGAACTAGAACGCATGAAGTTAAGCATGACTGCTACTTCAACTAACACTAGTGCTACTGCCGCAGAAAAAATAAATATCTAACACCTCATACCCAGATTTGTGGAAAATTCTGATATTTCCACCTATCTTAAAATATTTGAAAGGCAGTGTGAGCAAGTTAACATAGATGAAGTCGATTATGTAACACACCTTCTACCTATGTTACCTATCGACATTTCTCATATTATCTTGCGTGAACCCAAAGACAAATTAGAAAATTACCAGCACATTAAGCAAGTACTACTCCAACGATTCAAGTTGAGTGCTGAATCGTTTCGAATGAAGTTCAGTACTCATCAAAAACAACCCGACGCTTTGTGGAAGGACTTTGCGTACGAGCTAAATAATTATTTGGAAGGATGGCTACATAGCCTAGAAGTGAAAGACTTTAACTCCCTTAAGGATTTGGTTCTTACCGATCAGCTTAAGAAAAGAGTTTCGAAGGAAGTTAAAGAACACTTCGTGGATATCTGGGGAGATATTAAAAGCTCCTCTGAGTTAGTACAAAAATTAGACGATTATGAAATTGCTCGAGGTAAGACGTCGAACCATAAAGTTGTACCAGACGTAAGAAGAATTTTTTTCCCCTCAAAAATAAATAAGCAAATCGGTACAAGAACGGTGGATAAGGCAAAGGAAGAACCAAGAAAATCATTTAGAGGACATTCTCAAGTTGAAAGCCGAAATCCTCTGTCCTGTTATA
>BMAV01001078.1:235767-252465 GCA_019973955.1 Trichonephila inaurata madagascariensis
GTTTGAAAGAATCTCCAAACGGTATTATTGGACAGGTATGCGTTCTTACATCACTGATTATGTAAAGAATTGCACAGAATGCGATCTCTACAAACCATCCAACCAAAAGCCTTCCGGACTCTTACGTACACCTGTGTATTCTCAACGTTTTGAGACAATTTCCATTGATCTCTTTGGACCTTTGCCTGAAAGTCCATCCGGAAAGAAGTGGATATTTATTGTTGAGGACTGTTGCACAAGATGGGTTGAGCTTTTTGCTCTCCCTCAAGCCACTGCTAGAGAATGTGCTACAACTCTAATGGAAGAAGTTTTATTACGATACGGCTTACCCAGAAGATTAATTAGCGACCATGGCTCTCAGTTTGTAGGTGCCGTCATGCAACAACTTTGTTTCATACTGAACATAGATCAAGACATTATTCCTGTTTATCTCCTCAAGCAAATCCTGTTGAAAGAAAAAACCGTGACCTAAAACCAAGAATTGCTATCTTAGTTCAAAATCGACACGATGAATGGGAAGATAAGTTGCCGTCTATCCGTTTTGCTCTGAACAGTGCCAAGTGTGATACCACCGGTAAAACTGCTGCTTATCTGCAGATTGGACGAGAGATGAGAACTATAGATGATGTAACCAACGACTTTCGAGCCATCATAGATAATGAAAATTTCGTCCCAGAGATTACCCCATATTTGAAAAGATTAGCAAGAATCTCTTCTGAAGTCCGTGAAAGAATTTAAGAGAAACAAGATCAGCGAAAGACCTTCTATGATAAAAGATACCGTCCTGGTCCCTTGTATCATCCAGGTGATAAAGTCTGGGTAACCCTTCATCCCCTCAGCAATGCTGCCCACAAGAAGACATCTAAATTCATGCCCAAAAGAGATGGGCCTTATAGTATTGTGACTCAACGCTCTCCGACGACTTATGAAGTGGCAAATCCAAACAATCAACTTGAAGTTCTCGGACCTTATCATTCATCTGCTCTTCGTCCATGCATAGACAAGGAAGCCACTCCAGTGATGCCTCTCAGAAAAAGGGGAAGACCCAGGAAAGGCAACTCTGCTGGTTCCTCATCGAGGACGATACCTAGGAACCAGAGGGGGAGTGTAACGAATGGTAATAGAGCGCCCTCTCCTGGCCGTATGAACAAGTAACGAGTCTGACTGCTACCTCGGTGAAGGAAGGACGTGCGAGAGTCAGCCTGCCTCCTCGGTGAAGAAAGGACATGCCAATGTCTGCCCTCGCCAATCCCTTAGTATTTGTATAAAGGTTAAATGGGTTTTATTTTATGTATTTGTAACTGTGTGCTCAATTAGAAAGTATAACCAATTAAAATTATTTGAGCCAGCCGCCGGTGTTATTTTTGAGTACACGTTATAAAGTCTGTTTTCTTCCATATTTAACTTTAAGCTATCCAACTACGTTCGGAAACGTGATATTAAAAAAGCGCATAAATGGATAATTTTCATAATATTTAGTGTCACTTAGATTAGAATACATGTATATAATTGTTTTAAGGACATTTTGACAAAAAATATTATTTAAATACAATATTTCGGCAAAAATTTAACTTAAAATAAATTTTATTTCAAATGTTCTTCTTTTGTGAAAAAATGCTTCTATTATAATTATATTTTGCCTGTATATAGCTCAAACCTCTGTACAGTGGCTGAACTAGAATTTTTGAAATATATAACTTAGAAGTGGGTTTATCGATATTGTACAACAGAGGGGAGCAATTTTAAGAAAAAAAAAAAACTTCAATAATTATTTAAATGGGTGGTGACTCTGAAAATAACGTGAATTTTTCAAAAATTCTAGTTGAGCCTCTGTAGAGAGGTCTGAGCTACATACAGGCAAAATATTAGTATAATGGAAGCATTTTTCACAAAAGGAGAACATTTGGAATATAAAAATCTTCTAAGTTAATTTTTTGCGAAATATTGTATTTAAATAAATTTTTTTGTCAAAAAGCCCTTAAAACAATTTTATACGTGTATTCTAATCTAAATGATACTAAATATCATGACAATTATCCATTTATGTGCTTTTTTAAAATCACGGTTCCGAACTTAATCGGATAACTTAAGGGTTCGAGATGGCAGTATATGTTAAATCTTAAAATTTTATATGTTTACTCATGTTTCACAAGTAGCTTTCTCCATATCCCGGAGAAGGGTCACAACAGACATTCCTTTCGCCCATACGATGTCCAGTACCAGCTATCTAAAAGGGGACAAAGGTAATAATAGTTTTTGGTAGATAGAGGACCATAGGAGAGGTTTTATTAGAGTCTTGAGTGTAATTACTATAATTTAAAATAAATGCTTGCGATCACTACCATCAGTAGCCTATTTTTCGAAGAAATTGGCATGTTGAAATGGATAATTCCTTTTCTTATATTTTACTCGTTTGAAATAATGACAGATAATTATGTCTTTAACTTAGAACTATTTTGTATTTTTTAAGACTCAAAATAATATATATATACATATACTAGCGGTCCAGATAGACGTTGTCCTGTACACACGTCTTAAATCCAAAAATTGCAAACTGTTTTTGAATAAGTTGTAACAATCTGGACCGTTTTGATGAAATTTTTTATAAAGAAAGTTATTACAATACTTGACATCACCACATGTATCGACTACGTGTGAGTATGTATTTATTATGAACTAAGTTGAATATAGATGCTATTCTGAATAAAAACTTAAACTTGTTTTATTTAAAGGGTAAGATAGATAAAACTCGAGCTATTTTTATAACAGGTGTATTTTTTATTTTATAAAAAATAAATTTATCGTAATGCCATTGAATGTATAATGTTTTTGATTAATCCTTGAGGGGTGTAAACAAACAAATGCGATGGTTTGCCAAACCTCGCACATGCAACATATAATTGACCGTGCGAAAAGCAAGGGTTTTCCAAATATAAGCCACAAATTGTCATTGTTTGACCTTATGACTTATTAATGGTCATAGCAAATGCCAAACGAATTGGAAATCGCAGTCATTTGAAATGATAGGCGAGTCTAAAAGAGTCATAGTGATCTGTGGTAGAAGTTCACCTTGAAGTTTGACACTCAAATTAGTGGCCTCCAGAATATTGCCCATGATTTTTTATGAACAATCGTGCCCTTACATAATTTTGGCGCATTTTTAATTAATTGCGATATCGGACCGAATTGTGAATCTAATTTTTCTCGAATCATATTGAATCCACAAAAAAATATCATCCAAATTGCTCCAGCTGCCTAGGAGGATATCAGTCGCAGACGCACACACAGAAGAATTATATACAAAAAGATTATTTGAAAAGATATTAATTAAAAACATTAAAAGCATAATACGTCTGCATTTTTGTAACAATGAAAACCTGGTTTGGCTGAAAATTGATTTTCGATGCCAACTTACGTCATTTTTATAACAATAACGCTGTTACAACAATGCAGGTGAATATTGAGTGGAATGTTTTTAATATTTTTAATTAATATATTTTTAAGTAATTACGATATCGGACCAAATTGTGAATTTAAACCATTCTCGAATCCACTTGAACCAACACAAAAAATCCCATCAAAATCGGTCCAGCCGTTTAGGAGGAGTTTAGTCACATACACACACACAGAGAAGGTTTTTATATATAAATACTAACAGGATGGCCCGGCGTTGCACGGGCTTCTTCAAGTGTACAGCTTTATACATTGGAAGATTCCCCTTCCTTTTCAGTGTCAGCACTTCCTGGTGTGTGTGTGATTTCTATATGTCATTAAAATACTCTTTTTTGAAGTTTCTTCCTCATCTTTGTCCTGTAGGGTGGGTCTGTTTTCTCGCCACATAGCTCGGCATTGCAAGGGCTTTTTCCGTGGGTACAATTTTATCCCCATGGAAATTTTCTCTTTCCCTCTGGACACCAGTACTTCTGTGTGTGTACTGAGCGATTGTGTGACTGATTTCTACATTTATCTCATTTAAATCCCCTTTTCAGACATTTCTTCTACTTCTCTTTGTCAGACAGGTTTCTTTTCCATCCGTTTAGCCCAGCGTTGCATGGGTTTTTTCAAGTATAAAAACCCCTACTTTCACTGAGGGATAAGATCTTTTCTTTTATTTCAAATTTCTATTTTCGATAAAAAATTTACAAACTAATTCAGTTTTTTTCTCAAGAAAACAGACATTGTACGAATTTATTATTAAATAAATAATTTAGTAATAGATAAAAAAACGCAATATAACTTTGATTCTTAAAAAAATATATTAATTTACATCAAAAAATGTGTACCTTTAGCTATGAAACGACTGCTTTTATCTGGATGTTTGATTTTTCGATTGAATATATATAACTGTGAAAAAAGAGAACTACGGAAGGGGGAGCTTAAAAATTTGTTTACATTCCTTGTATAAAAAAAGATTTAAAAGGAAATAGTACTATTTAATAAAAACAGGGCAGCATTTTCCTATATTTTAAGGTTTTTCAGTAAATTATTTCTCTAAAAGAAAACTATCAGTTGCGATGTATTATTAAAAACTAAGATCATATATTAATTATTTTACAATGTGAATACTTTCTTAAAATTCAAACTAATATATTAGATTTGAAAAATTACTGGAAAACTCATTATTTAACCTCATTATAAAAGAAAAAAAACATTCAAAAAGAAAACATCTTTTTCTCACAGAAAAATCTTTTATCTGCTTACATGCTCTGCGTAAGTGATTTTTCCGCATGTGCGCTAAAAGCGTTCAAACTCGTGAGTTCTGAGGTAGCTTTCCCATAATTAAGTATTACTGGCATTTGGCGATTTTTCTAATTTTTTTTCGTTGTATTTTTACGGCTCCCCAAGGCGGAAAAAATACATCTTCTTTAAAAATATTTTTGGTATACAGAAAGCAGAATTTTTTTTAATTACGAAATCCAAATTTTTTTTTGAAGTTTTATAATAATTTGTTTCAAATTAACTTGGCAGGGTTGGAAAACGTTAAAAAAATGTACCAATCTGCTTGAAAAATAGTTTTATCTTTTTTTTTAGGAATTTAAATTAGAAAAGTTTAAAACATTGTACACACAAAAAAATTGAGATTTTAATAATATAATATATATATATATATATATATATTAAAAATATATAAGTTAATCACATGTTAAAAGCATTTATTTTTTAAACAAAGTTGATTAATACAGTCAGTAGAGCAACGTCATGAAATTCCATTTTCGCTGAAAACTGATTTTTGACGCCATCTTTTGTCATTGTTGTAACTATAACAGTGTTACAACAATGCAGACAAATCAAAGTTGGCGCCCAAAACTGGTAATTAAAACTGGTTTAAATTAATATCTTTTGAGCTAATTGCGATATTGGACTGAATTGTGAATCTAAACCATTCTCGAATCCACTTGAACCCACACAAAAAATGTCATCAAAATCGGTCCAGCCGTTTAGGAGTTCAGTTACATACACATGCACAGAAGATTTATATATATATAAAGATTATTTGAAAAGATATTAATTAAAAATGCTAAAAAACATGATTCGTCTGCATTTTTGTAACAATAAAGACCCGGTTTGAACAGTTTGGTTAAAAATTGATTTTCGACGCCAACTTGCGTCCTTTGTATAACAATAACATTGTTACAATAATGCAGATGAATGTTGAGTTGTATATTTTGAACGTTTTTAATTAATATCTTTTGAGCTAATTGCGATAGCAGATTGAATTGCAATTCTAATCCATTCTGGAATTTACTTGAAAACACACAAACAATTTCATCGAAATCGGTCCAGCCTTTTAGGAGGAGTTTAATCACATAGACACGCATAGAAGATTTTTATATATAAAGATATATATAATTGTGTTATGCTGCCTTTCTTTTCACAAGAATTATCCAAACGTTTTAGTGTGCAACTATGTGAAATATTTATTTTTTATTAATAATATTTTGTTTTAGAAAGAGAAGTAGTATTTTTTTTATTTTTTCCGGGGCTTAAAAACTGTTGGAGATGCCCCTGGTATGAGTTATAAAATAAAGCATGATCAAAATATATGAGAAACCACTGTAGTTACATCATTTAATAATAAAAACAACATTCTTTACACAATTTTCTTTGTAATATTGATTTTCTAAGACATTTTTAGTACATTATAAATTATTTTCATATATACAGAAATAGTGCTTGCTTTCATAATATGAATTATCTATATACAGGTACGTACAGGATATTGTAACAATCATTTATTGTATAGGAATGTATGGGTGCATGTGACGCAGTGAGGCACAAACACAAAAAGAAGAGACGAAAATAAAGACAAAGTGTTAATTGAAAACGTCGTTGACAAGTGTAATGTTTACAATAAATTATCTATATACAGGTACGTACAGGATATTGTAACAATCATTTATTGTATAGGAATGTATGGGTGCATGCGACGCAGTGAGGCACAAACACAAAAAGAAGAGACGAAAATAAAGACAAAGTGTTAATTGAAAACGTCGTTGACAAGTGTAATGTTTACAATAAATTATCTATATATAGGTACGTGCAGGATATTGTAACAATCATTTATTGTATAGGAATGAATGGGTGCATGTGACGCAGTGAGGCAGAAACACAAAAAAACAAGAGACGAAAGAAAAGACAACGTGTTAATTGAAAGCGTCGTTGACAAGTGTAATGTTTACAATAAATCTACATAACTGTACAACATATGAAATATGGAGTCCAGCTGCAGCTCACATTGATGTGCCACCCTCTGGTAGTCTAAGAAGATACTCTGCGCTGAATTCAAAGCTTGTTCTCGCTAAAAATGGAAGAGGTGTAGGCGAGTTTCATTTAGCAATCTATAAACGGTTTAAAGTCTCAAACTTACGTAATAAGCAACATCTATTGTACTTGATTCTGGTCTAACAACCACTACGTTTAATATGCTTTCTTCCAGGTTTGAACTGTGAACATCGCTTTGTCGGCCAACATCATTTTTGATGACATGGAACGAACGCGTCTCACTAAGTTGACGATGTAACCGCTGAAAAATTCTGTGATCCAGCGCTTGTCGATCATAAAACTGCACGTGATACATCCGTAGCATAGCTCTGACGTTAACATTTTCACGGCCATACATGTAATGTATGTCTACATTTTTTGCCTACGTGAAGTCTCCCATCGTAAGCGTTAGCACAATTGTGAATGACACTTTCTCCTACTGAGATGCATCACTGTTGAACGGTGGCTAGACATCTTCCTCTGCCTAACGACAACGAAGTCTACCAGTATCTTCTTTTTTTTCCCTTTCCCCTGTTTACGATTCACCAGCCACATGTGCCCATACATTACAATAGAATAAATGTTTGTTACATTGTCCTGTATCTACCCTAAAAGGTTGTATCATGAATTTTGGTTCACCCTGTATTATTGTAAACATTTCAGAATTCCTCAAAACTGTTAATTGCTGTGTCCTGAAACCACCTATTAGAGGAAGTAGGTAGAAACTTCCTACTCATAGTGTTTTATCGAAAAAGGAAGAAATTATCTCTCTATGTTTAGATTGGTTTTCAGAGAAACTGAAAGCTATGAATGTGGCAGTGTTACAAATGAAACAATTCTAAATTCCATCATTTGCATTTTTTAATGCTGACAGTTGACAACTATACTTCAGAAAACATTTACTATTAAAACATATTTATTGAAGAGAAAGTAACAATACAAATTTCCAAGCTCATTTGGCTGGTCCAATTCAAGTCTAAATGAAATCTGATGACGTCTTACACAGTTGCATCGTACAGTTACATAAACGTGACATCATACAGAACACTCACAATAAAACTTAATTTCCTTCACAACAAATAAAGTACGAATGCAAATTGCAGAGACTGCAAACTCTCTCGGGCTTTTACTGTAAAACGAAATAAATGATAATACCCACTTTTCGAAAATGTATGTTCTTTCTGCATCAAGGACGGAAGGAAATAGATTCAGATAACTTTTAATTGTAAGGGATCTAGAAATTCCTTGCCAGTATTTTCCTATTCCTGTTAACGGAATGAAGGAGCAGTAAGAACTACAAACTGTAAAGATATCTTCTGATCAACTTGACGATCAACTTTAACGACTACTGTCATATCTTAGACACATTTTAATGATTTATGAGATTAAAGTCTTAAATATTTTTGAGAAATAAGTACATATTTATATTAATTTAATTTAAACAAAGTAAAATTAGATGCAAAAAAGGTTAGTTAATAAGCATCAAATTAAGTCGGTTCCCTGCATTTTGTTATGCATAATTATTTGTTATGTATTAGTAATTATTAAATTTGAAATGAATACCATATACTTTTGCCTCTCAAATAAAACATGATAAAAAATAAACTCGTCAGAATACAAAGTGATAAATTGGTGGGGATAAATTAGCTAATATCTTTCAAAAAGCTTAAAGTATTTCTTCACAATTAAAGTACCATAACAAAATTATAATTTTCTAATCAGTTTTTCATCACGAGAGTAGTTTTTAATCGACAAAAATTTTAATATCACACTTGTACTTTTAATTTGAAATACACTTATTTGAATGAATTTGAAGGAACAGAAATATAATTACAAATTCAGTTTTATATCATTTCCTAATTATAAGGAATTTTTAAATTTTCTTAGAAGCTCAAAACTACTTGATTTACTATTTATTATTTATTATTATGTATTATTATTTTCTTCCAAGATATATTATTTAAAAAAGACATGAACATATTTTAGAACAGAGAAGGAAATGTATAATAAGTAAAGAAACCTTCATTATCTATTTTGGATACATTTTTTTACATTCAAATAAGACCAATGGTTCATATTTAATAATATAAGTAGAAACTCTGTAACAATGATAATAACACACATTGCTTTCCTGAATGTAAATTACACATAATAGATATGTTTCAGTAAATAAAATTCCATACCTAAATTTATAAAATAAATTATTTGATTTAGAGGCTTATTCCTATCATATAATTTTATATGATTTTAATTTTTAGGCGAACCGGTGCTCTCATTTTCCAATAACAGATTATGCAAGATTATAAATTGATAAAAATAATGTACACACAATTTTATATTAAACCAACTTGTGAGATATAATCTGGAAACATCACATAATATTGCATTTCATTTTAAACAGAATTTGAAAAAAAAATGTAATTTGAGATTCCTAAAGAGAGAGAGAGATACCTAGATTTACAAATAGTTCTTAGGCCTTGCAAACAGATTTTGATTTGTTACTTATATTTATTTTCCCCTTCCCTTGTTTAATTTATACTAATGATATAAGCAGATGTTTGCTTTTGAGTAATTTGAAGGGCTTTAAAAATATTTAGTTTTAAAAAGGTTAAAGTCAAAGAAAATAAAGTTCCATCTGAATTCAAGTTAAACTAATGTTTCTTATATTAAATATATATTTCTAGTTAATGAAATAAACCTCAACTTTTAGTTAAACGTACGTCCTTTTATCTATCTTTCCTGATTGGTGTGGTATTCAAATTAAAAATTCTGCATTAAAAACATTTGCGAAATTAAATCATGACAAAGAATAGAAAAATATGAACATGATAAAGGTATAGTCTTAGTTTTTATCTTACTTGCACAATACTTTCTGTAACTATTGTTTGTTTCACCATTAAATTTTAAGATACATAAAAAATGAATAAATCTGAATGGTATACTTAAGTATTTAAAAATTTTTCTAAGCATTTTCTTTGTTAACTTATTCAAACTTCTTTTCAGTATATTTTATTCATAAATTCTAATAAATGTTTTATTCTAGTATTCCCGGGATAGGAGAAAAGTAACAGGGTTTTTTAAAGGCAGTAATAAATAGCTTTTCATTTTGCTCTGTGTAGCGAAAAGAAAGAATATTACTGAATGTGAAATATTCCTTGTTTTCCACAACGAGTAGGGCATCGGAACAAAAAAATCGCATCTGCGTTTTTCTTACACTTTGTTCTGCGTTTTTCTTCTACTTTCTAAAGAAGTAGAATTTGAGTGAAATGATACGAAAAAAGCGAGTAAGGACAAAAAGAACGTTGAAATGACTCCCATTACATTTTAAGTATATATATAAAAAAAAGATAAGTATGCTACGTTCGCTTATAAAAAAAATGAGACATTACTTTTTATGCGAATATTTCATTCTTTGTTGATTCAACCCGAATTCCAGATTTTATAAAGCGTAGTAGTTAGTAAGTAAAGTTGTGTTAGTTTTCGAAGTAATGCATGGTCAAACGTGCGTATTAGGTACGTTCAAATTAACTTTAGCTTAGCAAATTAGATGAAATAAATTCAAACTTAATCTCTATCAATGATGGTCCAAGCATGATCAATACGAATGCGTGCATTTTCATGTAGAATAGTAAATAGAGGTGTCGAAAATAACACTGCTTGCCAATCTGACGTTTGTTATATTTTACCATTATCATGTAGCAATATACCGTAAAATCCGCGTATAACGCGCACTTTGAACACAAAAAATAAGATCGAAAATTAAGGGTGCGTGTTATACCCCGGATGTAAAAATGATAGCTATAAAAATAACAAAAATGATGGACATGTTGACATTTTACGAGAAATTGAAAAATTATTGCATGAGATGGAATATTCGTATGCACTGCATTATTGGCACGTCTGTCTTCCCAGATAGCTTCATAGATATTTCGCAGAACGCATGACATTTCACACACACACACACACATATATATATATATGTTTGTGTGTGTTTGTCCACAGGCATACTTAAAAATAATAAAGAACTTATTGAACAAATGAAAGATAAAAATATTTCTTTAGTCTATAGTTTAGATTTTGAAGATCTTTTACACTCTATTCATATTGATGATATATATGCTTAATATTCTATTATTATTACATAAAGATATTTTATTTACAATTTTTAATTATGATAGATTTGGCTCTCTACTTAGGTGTGTACTTAAAGAGAACTATATAAATATATTATAGTGGTAACTATTATCTACAGATTAAAGGTTTGCCCCAAGTCGGCCCTTCTAGCAACTGCTTTGCCAATTTATATCTACATTATTTTGAAAACAGTTTCATTAATAATTATGAATATTACATTTTTCGATATATAGATGGCATAAGCATTTTTGGCAAGCAAGACAATTTTAAACCTAACACTAATTTTTATCCACAATATCTTAATTTGATCCAGACAAATAGTGATAACAATAAAGCAAATTTTCTTGATATACATATCAAATTAAAAATAATGTTATAGTTACTAATATTTATGATAAAAGAGAACATTTTTAATTCAATATTATATAAGTTCCTCAGTGGGATAGTAATGTACATGTTTCTATATTCAGAAATATTTTTATTAATTATATCCAATGAAATCAAATTCTAGTTTCAATAAAATTAGAAAATATAAATAACTATAATTATTTTACTAAATACTCTTTAAATCAGAAATACCCAATTAATTTTATTAATGGTTTTTTCAATAAAGAAATTCTAAATAGTAAGGATTAGAATTACGTAGAATAAAAATAGTTTATTACTCTAAATTTCTCATTCTTCCTAGTTATAGGTACCTCATATTATAATATTAGATAAAATTACATATTATTATTTACTTTTTATTATCTAGTGTCACTTAAGTTATGGTAGCTTGTAAACTCTCTTTTTAATTTTTATTTATGTTCTTTTCGTACTTTTATTAAGTGCTTCAATACAGCCATTCACATGTTATGAATTTGCATTTGGGTCCAGAATCTGGCAATAACATTTATTATACTCAGATTTAGCGTGAACTTTTTTTTAAGTGTAAGTTTTAGTTAAGTTACCTCTATCTTGTATTGAATTTAGACATTCCTATACATTATTTTAAATAGGTTTTTGTTCAGTATTATCAACATAAAGGGGGAAGGTTGGCTGGCCGCAAAACATGTTCAATCCCACTTTTATATAAATTATTTTATATATAAGCTGTCCTAAGTCAGCAATGTTTATAATACTGCATCATCCATTTCTTGAATTTCAAATACTCATATATCTTTCAATGTATGGTTTTCTTACTATCTCTGTATATTTCGGTTTTGATTGATAAATGTTCTTTTTTCATTTGTAGAGAATTATAATATATATATATATCATGTTTATAATACTGCAGCATCCATATTATAATTTTTAATCTCGGCTACTCATATGACCTTCATTGTGTGATTTTCCAACTGTCTATGTGTTTTTCGAATGTGATTGTTGGATGTTATCTCTTGTTTGTATAGAATAAGCCTATATATATATATATATATATATATATATAACAAAACATATTCAACCCCACTTTTATATAAATTATTTTTTATATAATAGCTGTCCTAAGTCAGTAATTATCATAACACTGCAGCATCCATTTTATATTTATAATCTCGATTACTCTTTTGTCCTTCATTGTGTGATTTTCCTGCTGTCTATGTGTTTGTCGAATGTTATTGTTTGGGTGTTATCTCTTGTTTGTAGAGAATTGGCCTATATATGTAGGAAATAGTAATTAATTAGTTTCGAATGATTAGAATGTTTTGAATTTTCAATATATTTCGAGAGAGAGAGATATAAGAGATGGCGGCCCCAAACGAACTGAAGTGAATCGAGAGGCTTTTCAATGCCCAATGAAAGAATTTGGAGCGAAGACGTTAGACGTATATGGTCCCTGAGTGCGAGATCGTTTGTTCACTCTCACACCTGACACGAACGAAGTAAGGTCGACGCCCTTTTAGCGACTTTGCCTTTGCAAGCAACGCAGACCCCTTCTTTAGGCCTAGCGATGTTTGGCGCCCCCGTCTCACAGGTGAATCCTGTTCTCTGTTCGAACTATCTTTTACTTATCTTCTTGTAAATAATTCAAAGCTGTAAATAGCCTGTTCCTTATCTTAATAAATTAATTGTTCTTTAAACTTGGCTTATGCTCTCTTTCGTCCAAAATTTCATCATTACCCCTAGACACCGTCCCACATATATATTTATATATATATAGGCTTATTCTATACAAACAAGATATATATATATATATTATTTAGACTTAATATTGTTTTATCACAATTTACTAATTTACTGTATTGCATCGATTTGAACTCTATCCTAGTAAGTACTATTTGGCTATAATTTTATCGTTATATTTTATTAGTATATAGGGTATTTTATTTGTAATATTTAAATTTCTCCTAATATTATTCCTTCCTTTCCTTATAGGCAAAGTACAGGTGAAGATTGGCTAGCACCAAAACTTTGTTTAAACCTGCAATCTTGGTTCCTAAGGCCAGGAAGCTTATCTTGACTACCGTAAAATCCGGCGTATAATATGCATTTTTAACACAAAAAATAGGATCGAATGCAGCTTGAAAGTATAGGTGCGCGTTATACGCCGGTGCGCACTATAAGCCGGATTTTACGATAATTATACTTAGGTTTTATAACTATTTGTATATATTTATGGGTTATAATATACATATATATATATATATATATATATATATATATATATATATATATATATGTTACCGTTAAAGTGAAAAATCCGTTATTTCACAGAAAAACTAGGTATTTAATGAAATAACCTGACAAGTCAGTTTAAATATACAAATTATTGAATTATACAATTTAACTGAGTATTCAATTGAATAGCGATTACTCAATCCTTAAAGTATGAATTAAGGCACTAGAAAGGGCTTTGAACAAGAGAATGACAAATAAAACAATTGAACTCTAGATTTCAGTTCATTATATGGGACCTAGAATTAATTTCTATTTATGAAGTTCCTAATACTGACACAAACCTTCTATCTGTTGCCACAGTGCAAAGATGCGGCATTTGACAAGTATTTAAAAAGTGCTAGTGTAAAAAAAAATGTAGTAAACTGTAATAAGTGTGCTTGTTTCAAAAATTACATTCAGTGTAATTCAATGTTTCATCACAGAAATCCTTGCTCTAATAAATATAATGAAAAGTAAAATAAAAAGGTATTTCATAAAATTTAAATTAATATTCTCTTACATTTTTGTCTGAAAAAGTGAAAACAATATTTTTCTGAAGCAACAGATTTTCGTCCATGTATGTATATTTTTTGATATTTGATTTTTGTTGATATTTAAATATTTCTGCATTATGCTCTTTTTTTTCTTTCTTTTTAAATAATGTTAGCAATATGAGCAATAATAAGTTATATTATCTGATTTTCCTCCCGCAATAGGGATAAATAGTCTTTTTCCAGAGATTTTAGCTACTTGTGTGATAAATTAATTTATAAAATAACTTTGAAATTGTTACTTTTTATTTTAACGGTCTATCATTAGTTATATATCAAAGAATAACTAGGTAAAGTATCAATTTGTCATCTTTTATATACTTTAACTGACGTCTAGTTATTTCGTTAAATACCTAGAGTTATTCTGTGAATTAACTGATATATACATATACACTGAAGTGCCACTGAATTAGGGATACCTATCTAATAACGAGTAGGGCCTCCTCTGGCCTTGATAACGGCTGCCACACGACGAGGCATAGATTCAACAAGTTTCTGGGAACGTTCAGCGAGAATGACTTGCTAAATATTGGGTAAAGCTGTCCATAATTCAGTAAGGTTCGTTGCTGCTGTGGGATGGCCTTTCATGCCTTGTTCCGAAACACCCCAAAGATGCTTAGTAGGATTTATGTCTGGACTTCTAGGTGGTCAATTTATGACAGAAAAGTGAAAGGAATTCTCATCCAAACAGCCGGTAGCCAACAGGGACTTGTGACAGGAACAGTTTTTTTGCTGAAAACTCCATTACCGTGCGGATTAGAGAACAGCATAAACGGATAGAAGTGATCACCCAAGAACTTTACGAACCGAATTGCATTAAAGGAGGTTGCTACATGCACCAAAGATCCCAAACAGTGCCACTAAAAACACCACAGCCCATGACTGAGCCACCATGGTCTTGTACAGTTTCTAATCACCATGTAAAAGACTTCTATCTGGTTCACTTGTCCCAACACCTCCTCATAGTTGTGTCAGAATGATCTGGGTGGTAAGCTACACACCTAGCTGACTAGCCGGTTTCCATCATTCTGAAGAATTTTGATTTCTTAATGCCTGGCAGCTATTCATATTGTATCCGATGGTGGTGCAATTTCATCTCTAATTAACTCTCCATTAGGCGAAGGCACGTGAATCTCTGAGATGCATAGTAAAAGTAATTTTGCCGTCGCGTCCAAACGTGGGCTGGAACTTGCCACTACTTCTTCTATCTGACTTTTATTACTCAAAGTAAGGTTCAGTGCTAATAATATGATCAACGTATTCACATTTTGGGCACTAATAGCTTTTGAATTTCATGAATGCAGCTCGCACAACAGTGTAATTTTAAAGTATTTCCAATTTTTCTTTAATTTTCATGTTTTCAATATAATGGAATGTAGGGGTTTCAGTTTTATTTTAAAATGTAACTCGCGAAACAAGTATTTCGCAACTTCTTTTAGATGGTTGTTCTGTTGGGAATTGAGATGCATTATAAAGAAAAATGATGGTCGAAGATGGCCCGTGAGTAACATTCACTTCCCTCGTTCATTATGACTAAGGATTGAAGAAATAGCTGATGTGGAACCCCTTGTTCTAGATGAAAAATCAAGAGAATTGAAAACTATAATTAAGACGAGGAAGTACGGTCTCTCTTGTAAAAAGATGATGAATAGAAGACTATTAAAATTTTCTTTCGTAAAATGCAAAAATTTCATGTAAATTGAAACCTTGTAAGAGGATTTGAGGAGATTGCAAAAAAGGATCTCAGAGTGTAAATAGGTAGTGGTGACAGTGATAACTAACCATAATTTTTGTGATGTGTTTAATTTTTATTTTTGTTTAAATTGAAAATTTTGATCATATCTTAAATATTATATTACGAAGTGTGTAACTGTAGCTAACAAAGTACAGCTTGTGCCAAAATGTTTAATAAAAGGCTTTGTACATTAAGTGTATTTGTAATAATTTTTTCTGACGTAATTATTTTTGTTCATTAAGTGGTTACCAAAGAGAGTCTCAATGTACCTATGTCTTTTTTTTTTTACTTCTTCAATTTACGAATTCCTGCCCGAACTTATTTTTCCTCTTTTTAGGGCTATATTCTTGTTTTTCACTCTTAAAACATCCCATCCACTTTGCTTTGTATTAGTTGATCCATAACTGACATTGAATGCTTGGGTACTACAGATAGATAGGTACTTTTATCTGTTATCTATTACTTCGGTAACAATACATTATTTTGATAGGTAGCTAATGCCATAGATAATACAAAAATTAAGAGTTTCTCTAACAAACACTACAATTTCTGTCAATAATTTAGATATAACATTATACTTTAATGTCAAATCTCACAAATAAAACGATTAAATCATCTTCAAATATAAGTATGAGTTAATGCCTCTGAGAGAGATGGCGCATGCCTGTCTGGGGTTTAAAAAGTGTTTCTCTCTGGAACATATTAAATACCCTTAACTGATTCATAATCCAAGGAGAACGCCCTCTGGTAACATTACACAAAGAGTAATCACGCTGCATTTCTAATCATTTACATATCATCCTGACATGTACCCCTGCCAAGGTCTCGTAACAATCTCACACTGCTTGGTTAGCAAATTTTCATGGAAATGCGTATATA